>SRPU01000158.1:0-29355 GCA_018360185.1 Claviceps lovelessii
GTTGGTTTTTTTTTTTTTTTTTTTTTTTTTTTTTTTTTTTTTGGTCGTAGACACCGCCATCAAGCTTGAAGAAACGGGACACGCGCATTCGACGGCGTCTGAATCTGCGACGGGATGCAGCCACATTAGTTTTTTATTTCGATTCATTGTATTTCTCCGCTCGTTTACATTGCTCCGACCCAAGTTCCTCAATCGAAATGTCCCCAAACTAGATCATATATTGACCGGCCACAGGTAGCATTTGTAGAACGCGCATTCTTCTACCCCCCGTGCCCGACGTTGCCATTTCTCGCGCACCCGTTCAAAGTCACGGCCACGACCACGCGGCGCTTTACGAAGCTGGTCTGGCTTTCGCTATGGGGCGGGATATAGGCATAAGGGGCGTGTCGGGTCTGAAGGTGCTGTGGTCGACTTTTCCAGGTGTACCAACTATCGCACAAGAAAACGGATGCCATCACATCACGTGGATGAATGCGGTAGACGGCTTATTTTCCGTGCAACAACTGCCATTCAACGCACGAGTGGGCGGAGATGGATCGGGTTTCGGGCCGCAGCCGGCGCTCGGGAATATGCCGGATTCACGCAAAGAACAACATGACGTAGTTGCCGCTGGACGTGACCGTTTCTCATGAAAACATGCTCAAGCAAACCAACCCGAACCTCAACCCCCAAAAAACCATCTTCACACAACTTCTCATGGTCCTCCATACCCGCCGCACCTCCTGTTCGTGTCTCAACGGAAAAACGCAACGTTGTCGTCAAGAAAGCCAGTAGTACTGGTAATCGGTGCCTTTCCTGTCGATACCGGAGCATATCCGGCAGGATCCGTAACTCGGTCTGGGTTCTTCACCACAGTTCCCGCGGGTAAAGCATGCTTCTAATTTGTGTCCGCCGTTCCGTAGCGCGTCAAACTCGTTCAGGTGCTCCTCAAACGTCGACACAAGGAACTCTCGCCGGAAATACTTGGCCTTTCTCGTTTCCATCAAGCTCCCGTGAAGCCTGCCTATCACGTCTAGTTCCAGACATACGGCGCAGTGAAATCCCCACTCGGCGGTCCGGGTCTCCATCTTCAGCCAGGGGACGCGATGCCCAGCCATCAGACATCTGTCTTCCGGCCCAGACTCACTATCCGCATCGCCAGGCGTGCCGCTGGCGTCGCGCCTCCTTGTCTTCCTCAAACTTTTTGCGATCCTCTCGTGCCCTTTGCAGCACCTTGGGCAGTGCAACCTCGAGGGGCTCCAAGGCTTTCTTTCTAGGTCGCTCATGGCAGCGCAATGCGGCCATGCCGGGCTCCATTTCAGGCCAGTAATCCTTCTCGTCGTCCGTAGAATAGTACTCGTCGTCGTGGGAGACGGTGACGGTCTCGCCAGCTGCCTTTTTTTTCCTCCAATTTCCGCTGAAACTCGAGTCTCCGCAGCTCGTGCCTGGCATGCTTTTTCTGAGTCCTGGTCATGCGTTTCAACACATCCTCACGCCGCTTGCGGAACCTCTTCTCGTCATGCTCCCTCTCCCGCTCTTTAATCCTACTCTCGTACGACTGTAAGATGTTGGGGTCCAGTTTTTTCGTGGACACTTGCTCGGATCCGTCCGACTCAGCGTGTGCGTTGGCGGCGTTAATAATGGTAGCGCGGTCGAAGAGCGGCAGATAGAGTCCCTCATTCGGTCCATCGCCAAACACATTGTGAGGGAAGGACTCCAAATACGGCATCGATTCGAGCTCGTCTAGACCGAGGCCAAACTCTGTAAGAGCATCCCATCCCTCTCTCACACCACGGAAAACCGGTCCGTTCTTTCCACACACCAGGCGCAGACCCGCTCAAGCATAAACATGTACACATAGCCGCCGAGATCACCACATTCGACGCAGCGGCTCTCTTGCAGACTAGTGACTAGCTCCTCGACGGTGACAGTGTGAGCAAGCTTGATGGCGAAAAAGCCGCGGATGATCTGCTGCGCCTCGTGAATGAGCGGCCAGACCTGGGGATGCGCGTCCACGATCTCAAAGGCTCGTCGACTCGCGGCCCTAAAGGAATGCACAGTGGCGAGATCGAGGACGGACACAATCCTGGTCACCAACTCGACGGGCAGTCGTTCGAGTCTACTGAGCTTGGCGGCATCTCGTTCGTTGGGCCAGGCGGCCATTTCCAAAGGCAACATCGGTGTCATGACGATGCGCTCACCATTGGGACTGCGCAGTTCAAAGCGACGGCAAAGGCTCCGGTCTAGCGTTTTCGATTCCTTGTAAACATTATAGTGACCGAAGTAGGTCATCTCCATATACTCCACCATCTCCCGGTGCGCCCGTACTCGCTCGTCTTCGCTCAAAGGCTTCTTCGACTCGGCTCTAGACAGCCCACGGGCGCAGTGCCATTGACGACGTGCATTCTCAAGTTTCACCGGTCTAAACATCGCATATTCAACGGAGTTGATGACAGGCTCGCCGATAAGTTTCACAGGATAAAGAATAGAAATGAAATGTGCTACGTGGGCATGTCCTGAGAAGGTCTAGAGCGATGGTTTATATATCTTCGGGCACTTCAAACGAACAGTCTCTTGTCGAGGTGCCGGAGAGGGGACCAGAAGTGATAGTTTGTTCATAAACCTGTTCATGGGGGGAATGATTGCGCCTACGCACAAATGTTCACGGACTTGCAGGCTGTTATGGTCCTTGTCACGAACAACTTGGTCAGTCATATCAACAAGACGCGGATATATAGATTTCAGGTCGTATAATGCTCCACGGTCTGGAGCATGCCCGGAGCTGACATCTTTCGCATGTGTATCTCTTTGCGTGCTGCTGAGCCGTCGACCAAATGAGAACCCACGCCTGACGCCGCTCCCACGACCTCCATGGCAGGATAGGCTGGCCAAGATAGACGCGAAGCCTGAGAGGCTGCATGAAGTAGCCGGTCCATCGCATCAAGGTCCGGGTCGTTGTCGTCGTGCCCTCACGGCAGACGTGCTTGTGACAAGTCGTGGATGATGGAAGTTGTGCGCTGGGCACAACGTGACCAGGGCTGCCTCGCAATATCCGGTCACATGATCACTTCAATCCACCAAAGGGTTCTTCCTCCCATCATTCCGACAGACAACGGCGAAGACTCGCAGTCAACAGCATAAAACAGTCACGAGCACCTGCCAGGCAGCGCCTATCTGGTTAAGCACATCGTCCTCAAAACACCACTCCTCACATTTCTTCGCGATACGCGAGCGTCAACAACACGTTGATTCGTCTCTGACACTTCTCCACTGGTGAACGATGCATAAATCTCCTGCTTACCACATGTACCTTGTGCCCTTATTTCCCCTTTCCCCTCCTAGAGTGCATGCGACCCAAATCATGTATAAATGTCAATAATCTATTCATGCTCAACGGTTTGCTCAAAATTCATCTATGCTTTGGCATTCGAAAATCATTTGGTCCTGCGGTTATAGGCCCAAGTCGACGCATAATCCATCTTCCCACCAGTACCAAGTACTCACTCGCACTGCTCACACTGCTCACACAGAGTCATGTCCTCTCTTTTCCAAGCAAGAGAGAGAGAGAGAGAGAGAGAGAGAGAGAGAAAACTCCAACTCTACATGCAATCCCCAACCGGAGCAGTCGTCTTATCCGAATCGCTCACCACGTCCGGCCCCGGCGAGGGAAACTGCACATCCAGGTTTTGCAAAGTCGTGCAGTTGTTGCCCACGTTGGCGACAAACATTTTCGGCCGCTTATGAAACGGCAAAGTGGTCCTGTTGGGAGACAGAGTTGACTTCTGAATAGTCACATGCGCGCAGTTCATCCACATCTCTTGCTTGCCGAGCCGGTTGAACCAGGTCCAGGCGAAGAGGGCGTGTCCTGTGGACGCATCGGCCGGAAGGGTGAATTGCCAGGTTGGCTTCAGGGGACATCCGCCGATGTAGGACTGGATGACGGTCCAGGTGCGGCCCTTGTCGTATGAGAGCGAGAGCTGGCACGAGCCGACCTTGTACGAGTTGTGGCCCTCGAGGGATACGGTGTAGGTTTGCCCGAGCTGCCAGGTGGCCACTGAGCGGCCCCGCGGCTTGTCCATGAGCACGTGGTAGCCCTTGCAGGGGAAGTCGAGGCCGTCGGATTCGAGGGGGTCCGTCATCTTGTCGTCGATATCAGTGCTGTAGCGGTTGTACTTGGAGCGGAAGGGGGCAGGGTAGGTCATTTCGATGTGGGCAGTCGTGAGGACAGCCCAGGCCACGATGGAGAGGAGACGCATGTTGTCAATGCCTTGGAGAGGACAGAGGGGTGACAATTTGGTGTCAGCTTTGCGTACTTGGGTGGTGTGTGTGTGTGAGAGAGAGAGAGAGAGAGTATGAGTGATAGAGACAGGGCTTGAGAGCAAGGCAGATGACCACAAACCAAACATCCATCTATTACCACAATCCCAAGCCAAAGCCAAATCCAGGAAATCAAAGACTCTATATATACTCTTTATGGCAAATGGTCTTGACACCTCATCGGCGCGGCCAGACGTCACCATCTTTCGCATTACCATTTTTTTTTCCTTGTCTAAATCTAGTCTTCTTTGTCAAAGTTTACTCGCCGTATTTCCGCCCCATCGCATGCCTTTCCAGACGACGAACCAAAATCGAACAAATCTCTTTTCCACGAGCAAGCAGCCACAAATCTAGCCCATAGTCCATTGGCGTACTTCCCGTGAGCAACCTCCACGCATCCCAATGTCCCCCATTCGTATGGATTAGGCCAAATACGGACAAACTCTGAGAGGCGTTGCATGGCACGTCGTTTGGAAACACGACTTTTTGCACGAGGGTGTGTCCACCCTCCCAAGAGCCACGAGGTTCATATACCCCTTTGAGATTTTTTCTTGTTGGGAGAGAAGAAAAAAAGGAAAAAAGGACCAAGAACAAGACAGCAAAGTCCTCGTATAGAAACTTTGTTCCTTTGGTTCGGCCGGATTGCCTGTCCACCATGCCACCCAGACACTCCGACATGTGTATGTACTTGTCAGTGCCAGGGACGTGGAAATAATTTTCTGTGCGCATCAAATGTCCTCCTTTTCTCTTTTTACAAGGCGCAGGGAATGCAGAGTCTGAGTATACATGACATTTATTCATTCACACTCTCTATTGTTATGGCTGTTCAGCAACATTTCTGGTACTGCACTAAGCATTACATAGCGATCGTAACGCAACACGCGATAAGACTTATAGGAGAGAGGAAAGGGGGGGGGGAAGCACCAATCTACGGGATGCGTAAAAGCCACAAAGCCAATCACAAAAGCGCCGGCGCAAAGTCTAAAAGAGATTGTCCAGCCTCCAATGATATCAAACGCATATACGATCTGTGGAGATTCGGGAATATGTCACCAAGGGAGAATGCGTTTCGGCAACAAGCGACGTGGATGCGAGTGCAGTACTCATGGCAAATAGCCACGGGGACGCTACAATGGGGTTTGTCTGTGGGTGGGAAATGGGGGGTTTTGTTTTCTCTCTTTTTTTTCAAGGCTGCAAATTGAGTTTTCCACCACGGTGGGTTACTTATCTACACAGCCGGGCACTCGGCTTGTCGACCAGGAACCGGAAGGCCCTCCCCCGGCATTGACATCAGATCCAAGGCATCGGGTTCCCAAATGGCATTTGACGATTCCACTGAAGCTGCCAAGACGGGACACGATTCGGGATCTGGGTTCGTGGCGAACAAATCCACGTGAGCTGCACACCAGCCGAGACACGGAAGAAAAGAGCAGATTCAAAAGAAGAGGAGAGGAGAGGAGAGAAGAGAAGAGAAAAGACAACAAAAGAAAGAAAAGAAAAGAAAAGAACAAGGAGCTGCGCATGAGGCACGAGGCACGACGCCAGCAAGAAAGCACATACATAAACAAACCGCTGTCCCCAGATGAACTTGCTCGACCATCCCACCCGTGACAACACATTTCTTTTGCGAGACGCAGGTCCTGCCTGGCGAGTGAACGATTCCCTGAGTGTCAGCGCATTCGATGATGAGGCAAATCGAGTAAAAAGAAGCAAAAAGAGGCAAGAGGCAAAGGGCAAAAAGAGGCAGAGTCTATAGGTACTATACTCCTCAACTCCGCAGCAATCAAAATCGAAATCAATTGTCTCCCTTGCATGTCGCAGGTAGCCGCCCTCGACCGCCGGCCCGCCAACGGGTGGCGCCTTTTCTATAAACATTGAACATTGAACATTGAACTTGTCAAGCGTCATCGCGTAAAAGAGGTTGTCGCGCCAGAATATACCTCCAAATGAGCAAAAATTCATGTCCCTTCCATGGTAATCCTCCGCATCAAAGAAAGACGAAAGAAGAAAGAAGAAGAATAAAAAGGCCCTTGCCAGTTATGTTTACATACAATAAAAGGACATCCCTCTCTTCGTTTTTCGGTTCGGTACCAAGTCGAGATATGTATAAAGCAATGCTGCACCCGCGCATGCCTTTGGCAAACATGCAAAACGGCCTGAAATGTCCCACTTCCGGTCGCATATCAAAAGCGTGCCGAAGTCACGGGCCAGAACAAAAAGAATCGCCATTTTCGTGTAACAAGAAACAATTCAGACCGCAGCCTGTAGCATAGAAGAAATGGGGTATTGAGTTATTCGGTAGCCCTCGTGACTGCACATAAATGACGCGCTTGTTGCCTGGCTATTGTGCAACGCGTTGCTTTTTGGACACGACGCCCGCGTCATCAACGCGGCTTCCGTCGATACCAAACTCTTCCGCCTCGACGGACTGTTTTCTCTTCTTGCTCTGTGCTTCCGAGCCATCTGTGAACCCAGTGCTGTCGCCATCACTTCCGTTGGCGAAGAGTTCTTCCGCGTCTAGTTCCAAGTCGTCTTGTTCTGCGCTGCCCACGTCATGTTCCTTGTCCTTGTCCCCGACCTCGGCCTTGTCCTCCGCACCGTCGTCGGCCTCGTCCTCTTCGTCTTCTTCGTCCTCAACCTCATCTTCGTCCTCGTCCTCGTCCTCGTCATCGTCATCGTCCTCGTCCTCGTCCTCGTTGTCCGTACCGAGAAACTCCTCCAGATCTTTATCGGCCATGGCCCAGTCAAAGTCTTCAAGACCCGGGGCGGCTTCCGGCTCTGCTGCGTTCTCGGCTTCGGACACTACTTCTGTAATGTCTTCCGAGCGCTCACGATCTGCCGATATGTTCAAGTAGTATGGTCTTTCATCCAGTCGTCGCCACTGGCTGAGGCAGTCGATGAGCCAGTTGTGATTGACAATCTTGATGCTAGACAGCTTGGCTGCCTGCTGTACTTTCTTGGTGCGTGGTCTTGCCAGAGAAACGACCAGATGAGTCACGCGACGGGATATGGTATCCAGCACCTGGGCACCAAAGGTTTGTGCCTGTATGCCAATTTCTGACTCCTCAACCTTGACACCAAGAGGCACCAAACCAGAAAGCACAATGACAAGGCCGGATAGGACATTGGACTTCAGCTCGTCTAGTATATCCCCAACATCCGGGACCATGGAGAGATCCACACCATCATCGACAGGTACCTTTCGCCGCGCTTTGCTGTGGCTGGGTGGGTGTATTGGTTCGGCTTCCTGTCTTTCCTTCCGCCTGCGGTCATAAGTATCGTAGAATGACGAGTGGAGGTCTGTGAGATGGTCTTGCAGAGCAATGAGCTCCTCATCATCATCGCTCAGAAGATGGTGTCTCCCGTGATGGGACGATGAATCCCCACTCTCGTCGTTTTGGCCTGACAGCTCATCCTTCTTGTCCAATTCCTCTTGCATGTGAAGAAGTGGCCGATCAGTCAACTGCTTTTCCAACGTCTTCTCCTGCTCCTTGGTCTGTATTTTGAGGCTGGCCTCATCGTCCGCACCACCCATCTTGGCTAGTGACTCAAGTGGTGACGTTTTTCCGTTCGCTGTAGCTGTAGCAGCCGACAAAGCACCGCCGCTACTGCTGCCGTTCGTGGCGAGCAGCGAGCCATTGGCCTGCACGGGGGCGGGTAATATGTCTGTACGCTTCGGCAGAAAACTTGAATTGATGTCGCCGATGCCCTTGAAGAAGTCGTACGGGGTAACTTTGATGAGATTGGGTCGGTTTTGAGGCCAAACGTCGGCGCGGTCGTCAATAATCACCACCATGTTTGTGCTCACCGGGAAGAGGCGTTGCAAGCTCTTGGACGTGATGCTGCCGTTCTCGTCTCGACTGATGACGCGGTTTCCAAAAAGCTTCCGATCGGGATCGACGAGTCGCGCAATGTTGAGCGCGTACGCACGTGTGCCCATGGTATAGACGTGAAGTTCGTACATCTGCGACACCTCCTCTAGGAACTCTTTCAGCCCCGGTCTCAGTTTGATGTAGTAGGTGCAGCCACTCGCCAGGCCTCGCGGTCCATCATCGTTGAGCTGAAAGCTTTTGACGTCCTTGACAGCCTCGTGGTTGGGATTGGACGGATCGCGCTGCCATTCGCCGATTGTCGGTTCTATGCAAGCATGGATGATGGTTTGATCCAAATCGACCACGAGACTCAGTTTTCTCTGTCGAAGCAAGCGCTTCTGCGTGTCGTGCTCAGCCTTGGTGGCCACGCTCTCGCTGACCATCAAGCCGGTTTGGTCGTGCGTCATGTTGATCATGGCTCGATCTGTGTCTTTCTCCTCGGTGGCCCAGTTCACCTCGGTCATGTCAGCGCCACACAGGCTGCACAATCCCTGGATCTGGACTTCATGACCACAGGCTTCCTCGACCAGCATGCAAGGGGCATCGGCGCTGATGACACTGCCTTCCTTGATTCGCCATTCCTTGAGTTTGCCCTCTGCAGGACTATCGAACTCGGTATACGTTGTTTCATCGATCCATTCCTCGTCGCTTACCTTCCGCCGCCACGTGAACTTGTACTCGAAGATTGTTTCTTGTTTCTTGATGGAGTCTCCGGGGGATTTGAGGAGCTTGCTGACGGTGATGGGGTAATGTAGGCGCGAGCCCAACGAGACGGTCTTGTCGTACATGTTCGTATATCAGAGTGGCGGCAAAGAGAGGGGGGGGGGGGCTGGTTCGCATCGGGGATCTGATTTTGCGCGCTGGTCTTTCAACGGGATGCCTGAGGACGACGAGGTATGGGAGGTCGGCGGATATGGCAAGTGGACGACTATTTTTTGCTTCCCACCGCAGAGACAGCTAGAGACGACGGGTCAACTCTGACGTATCGTTTCATCTCAGGACACCTCGTTCGCTGCTGCTACGCTGTGAGTGGCAGATGCGGAGGCGCGAGACAAGCAACGCCGCTGGTCTGCTAGGCGCCTAGATCAAATCGAGCACGGCAAAAAGTCTAGTCTTGTTTGGTCTGTCTGGTCTGTCTGGTCCGTCTGGTCCGTCTGGTCCGTCTGGTCCGTCTGGTCCGTCTTGTCGCAAAAGAGCCGTTGGCGTGGGGCCCATTGACTGGTTTCGGGAGCTTCTCGATGGGACACCCCAGCCCTTTTGTACTCACGACGCCACCCAGCCTTTAATGTGGGGCACGCCGCATGCATATTTGGAACAAAACAGGGCCTCATCCGCGCGTCAACCGAAGCGCCGGCCTACCCTGCAGCTCATACGCGATGCCAAAGGTCGACCCGGATCAATAGTAATGAAGGCATTCAAATGCTGGACGCTCACATGCTGTTGAAGCGGACCCGAGCGTGTTGAGATATGATGATGTATTAAAGTTATGGCACTTTGACTCTGAATTTTTGTAGAGCTCTTTTTGCGCAGCGTCTTTGACCACACATCAAACACGTTTAGAGCCAAGACATATTCCGTCGTACCACAAACGGCCCCTCGTGGTATAAACACCTATCTACCTTGAGTACCTACACATCTATCTCCAGCAGAAAAGGACTTGCACGCTCACAGGTGAGGGCCTGGGCCCTATTTTTCTCTATAAAAAAAAAGAACAAAAAAACAAAAAAAACAAAAAAAAACAAAGCGCGTGTCAAACTTGATCTGCAGACACACCACAGAATGTCACCAACAAATGCATCTCGAGTCGCAACAATATTATACTTTGAAAAGGACAATGTTTTTAAATTTCTCATCATGGTATCAAAGACTTGAGAAAACTGTACAACCCAGAAAAAATAGCTTATCGTGGACATCATGTTTTGTACAAGCATGTTTGAAAGCAGCAGCATACTGTCCATCACCATCAAGATGCAGCCGGCTGCACCACCTTAAAACCCTCCGTCACTATCTTGGCAATCTCCTCGTTCTTGTGTGGCAGCAGTCCCAGAGCAAAAGCGACGTCGTTCCACTGTCGCTCTGTCTCGCACCGCGGCAGTCTCGCAGCCAATTTCTCTGCGAGTTGTTTGGCATGTTTATCCTACGTTCGTCGTGTCAGCATAAAAAAAAAAAAAAAAAAAAAAAAAATCCGGCATCGCATCAGCATGCTCCAAGAGTCTGCTTTGTCACGTACCTTCTCCACAAACCCAAGTAGGAAGCGAATAATCCTTTTGAAGCTTTCCTCATGCATCCTGCCACCAGAACTCAGCAGACTAAACATGTCCACAAAGTGATTATACACAGCATTGTCCTTGGTGCTGAGTTCGGTGAAGAACATCCTTGCCAGGTCCGCAATTCGCCGATCTTCGTCTTCCAAGCATTTGGCCATTTCGCCCAGTTGACCCTTGACCTTGACTTGACCAGCCAAGATCAAGAACGTCAGGGTCATCAGACACGTCCTCTTTACAGATGCGTCGTCATCTGTCAGTCGTCGATACAAGAAGTCGGTATTCTCATCAATCAAGTGATTGAAGCAGACAGCCATATCTCCAAGAGCGATCACTGCATTGGACCGCACAGTTGCATCGGGCGATCTCTCCATGATGGTGATCAGGAGAGGCAAATTCGTCTCGCAGTATTCCGAGGATACACACATGAGCTTCGCAAGACATAGCGTGGCCGCAGCCTGAAGACCCTTGTCCGCGTATGTCGTGTTGTTGGCGCAAATCTCAGATACCAGGGGTCCGAACAGGGCCAACAAGGAGTCAGGTCCGTAGAGGAGCTCTCGTTCTCGGATGTGAGCCATGGCCTCCGTGAAGTCATCTTCGGTCGTGCCTCCAATGAGGTCCAACTCGTCAACGTCTTCCTTGTCCTTGTCAGCCTTGGCCGGCGTCTGCTTCTCTTTCTCCTGCTTCCTACGCTTGAAGTCGAGCTCGCACAGTTCCAGATGCACAATCTGCTTGATGGCGACGTGGCCGACGATAAAGAGCAACTGTGATAGGTTGACGGCATTGTCTCGCGTCTTGGGCTTTTCTCCTTGTGTCGGCTGGCTCATTGTCTGATTCATGGCCAAATCGGACCCTCTGTTCCCATCTCTCGAC
This sequence comes from Claviceps lovelessii, assembly GCA_018360185.1. Classification (NCBI taxonomy): domain Eukaryota; kingdom Fungi; phylum Ascomycota; class Sordariomycetes; order Hypocreales; family Clavicipitaceae; genus Claviceps; species Claviceps lovelessii. The sequence goes on from SRPU01000158.1 coordinate 11,306, forward strand.
GTAGGCCTTGACCCCGGCCGAGATTGTGAAAACACATGCCTGGTCTTCCGCCTGATGATTTCGGAACATAGCACGTCTGGGTGTTTCGAGATCGCGTAGATGGCATTGATGGCCTGCTCCGCAACTCCGTACCACTCTTTGCTCTCTGATTGTACCTCAGCGATGGCTGCAAGACGTCCTAAAACAGCATGGTCGTTGGCAAGCCTATTGAACATGGCAGCGGACTCCTTCGCATGCCGCCCCGAAGGATTGATTCTCCTGAGCGCAATGCATGTGTACTTGGCCAACTGCAAGTCATTGCGACCGTGCGAACCCAGGCCAGTCCGTAGCATGGTTTCGATCTCATCCACCACGATGGAGGGATGAGCAGTCGCCAACATTCCGAGAACAATAATCGCTCCCCGACGCTGGGTTCTCGATATTTCACGCCTCTGCACGCCGTACACTTGCCATAGCTTCGTGATGACGACGTCGGGGACGATGCCGCTTTTCATCATAGTGGCCAGGAGCTGTTCCAGAGAAGTGAGCTCCGCCGGGGTGGCTCCAAATGTCAAGCTGATCATGTTGCGGGCGACGTAGTTGGCAGCATCATTAGGACTGAAGGATTCGGGAGCTTCGAAAAATAGTCTTCGGTAGCACTCAATCAGGTGTGTCTGCACCCCCTTGCCCTCGTCACTATTGCCTTTGGTCCATATGAGCCTCAGCATGCGCCGAATGCCCAGCTTGTTTTGTTCGATATTGTAGGCGTCGCCGACCTCGAAATAGTCAATGGCCTCAATGACCTCGCTTTTGTTCTTGGCACTGAGTAGCTGGCACACTATACCGGTAGCGTCGTGAAGCACATCAATGAAACGAAGGGCCTCGTTGTAATACCGTCGAGTCAAGGTCAGCTTCTCGATGGCTTCCCCAGTGGCGGCTTCTTCTTGTGCCCTCTTGATGGCGGCGACTTTCTCCTCGTCACTCATTGCCTTTGCCTTTTGAGGAGAATCGATTTGCGTTGCCTCATCCAGCAGCTCGTTGTCTACCGTGTGATTTGCATTCTCTTCTCCAAAGCCCGGCATGCCTGGAGGTGGTTTCAATGCATTGAGCTCTTGTTCCACCTTGTCATGGCGGTCTTGCCACTCCTTGCGGGACAGCTGCGCCCCATGCATGACTGTGAATGGGTGAGTCTTGATGAGAGTTGCCAGCAGTTTGATGGCATTCCTTCGAACGTTACTGCTCTTGTCTTCCAAGCTGCGGCATGCCAGTTCCGCAGCCTTTTGACGCCTCTTGGGGAATTTTTGCTCCAATTCGCAAAGTTTCATGTACACTTGCAACGTTCTGCATCGGCAATATGGGTTGATATCCAAAAATCGCTCCTCCAATACGTCAAAAAATGCGTTGATCTGGGATTTGAGATTTTCGCTTCGTTCGTCCTGTCGGCTCAGATGCGCAATCATGTTTCCGCATACTTCAATCAGTGCGCACCTGAGCGTATACGACTCGCTGTCCAGCTGTCTTGCGAGCATGGTCATTTGCTTAATGACAAGTCGTGGCGCTAATTCGGAGATTTTGGCAATAAATGCCGATACGGACTTGGGTCCGCGGGTGTCATTAGAGTTGAATTCCTTGTTACTAATCTCTCGTAGGACCTCATCCGTAAGTTGTGGGTAGTCGTACGTCTCGGCCAGAATATGAAGGAACTCGGCCATGGGTTCTGAAAGGTGTTCGAAGTAGGTCAGGTTTTGTATGACGTTGATCTGTGCGGCTGGCATCTTGTTAGCAGGTCCGACATTTTGGGGAGAAGGGGAACAAACGCCACCGTCTGTCTGGCAAGGAAGAACTTACCGTATCCGTGGCCATGGTGCTTAACTGCAATACACAGCACCTTGAAGCAGTGCATGCGAATGGACGTGGTCTTGGCTCGCTGCTCACTCTCCAAGATCATGTAGACTGGCCTGGTCAGGAGACCAATGAAGGTGTCTCTCTCGCTGGTGGTTAAGAATATTTTGGACAGCTTTTGCTTCAAAACTTTGCACATGGTTTCCAATGCAGCCTGTAATTGCGTGGCAGAGTCCCAGGCCTCGTCCTTTGACGTCGTTTTCTTGGGCTTGCCTCGACCACGAGCAACAGGTGCAGCTGACGACTTCTCGGCGGCTTTGGTCTCCACTGCCGCAATGGTCCACTGTAGCAGAAATCCATAGATTTCAAGTAGCTCTTTGTGATGGGGTACTGATTCTTGTTCATCTGGTGTGTCCATGTCGTTGTACATATAGTCGCACTCAACACTCAAGCCGCTCATGACAAGGTCAAATATTTTGCTCAGCGCAAGCGTGGGCAGGAATGAGGCATATCTAGAAGATACAACAGAACGGAGTAAGTATGCGCGGAAGCCAAAAGAGTTTGACCCGAAGCTTCAGAGAGGCAGCTCACTTTAAAAGAAACTGTAGTGAGTCCATGTTGCCCGGTCGCAAAATCGCATCCGGATCGTGTGCGACCGCGTCGATGATGGAATTCAGCACCGGATTGATTACCGAGTTTGTGAGCGATTGGGGGTCATTTTCGCAATTAAAAAGCGCGCCGTCAGCCTCCGGAGTAGCAATCGTGGATGGGTCGGACATGTAGTGCTTGAGCGCATCGTTGATATCGAAATTGAGCGTCGCCATGATTCGAAGGTGTCGCCTGAGGGGCGGGATGGGCATATGCGCAGACAGGCGCAAGATTCGAGGTATTACTAGAGCGTCAGCATACGTCTCGCGGACGTCGAGCGAGCAACTCCTAGTATGCGAGCGGGGGACGCTGAGCGGGAGCAAATGAGCATGAAGCTGTACGTGGTCGAGGTCGATGTCGATGATCGGCCGGATGATTGTGTCCCGCCGTGTGTCCCTTGTGTCCCTCAGCAACGGTTGTTTTTGTTTTGTTTGGACGCGCCTCTGTGGGCAGTGCCCCTCAGAGCCGCGTGCCCCCACCCTGGGAGGTACCGGTACCTGGGCATTTCGTCAGACTCAGCAGCGCTGAAGTAAACGAGGCTAGCCAGCCCATCGCGCGTCATCCACCAATCAAACACGCGACCGCGGGCCAGACCTCAACGGCCCCTCCACCTCCGATCATTGACAACAAAACATTGAAGCAGACGAGTAGGCCAGGGGTTGTTTACTGGACCAGATCAGACTGCTGCAGGATCGTCGAGGGTGCCAATGGTGTACCTTCAAATCGACGCTCTAGAAAACAAAGATCCAGCCATTGCTGTTGCCAACACTTCGTGACAGGAAAGTCTCACTACTGTCTCAAGAACCGCTACCTGGTATTTACCCTGTCAGCATGGCCACGGCCCTTGTGCATCCAAGAGCCGACGAACCATTCGATATCCATGAAGATGCACGAACCGAAGAGACGGAGGTGATGACGGAGGAAGATGTCGACCATGCGGCCCATGATGTAGCGAGAGCCGCTGCGACAGATGATGTTATGGACCAGGCCGAGGAAGAACTTGACGAGGAAGAAGAGGAGGAGGAGGAGGAGGAGGAGGGGGAGGAGGAGGAAGAGGAGGAAGAGGAGGAAGAGGACGGGGAGGAAGAAGATGAAGACATTTCGGACGATGAACAAGTTGAGAGCAGTGTACAGGCCGACATGGACAAACTGGCCAATGAGTTCACAGGGTTTCGTGGAAAGTATCGCCTCATTAAGAGGATCGGCGAGGGTGCGTTGCAGTTCCCCTTTTCTTTCGCATCTGCATGTCCTAGTCGGCTAACGATGTGCGCGAATGATGTAGGTACGTTTTCGACTGTGTACAAAGCTGAAGACATTCAGTATGACAGATACGATAACAGCTGGGATTTTGACGACGATTGCTCCAAATGGACGCCCCCGCCACTCAAGAGACATGGAAGTCAGGCCTCATCAGAACGCTCCCACAGACGCAGACCACGGTTCGTTGCCATCAAAAAAATCTACGTTACTTCGAGTCCGGCAAGAATCCTGAACGAACTCGAACTTTTGCACGATTTGCGCCAGTGCCTGTCTGTATGCCCCCTGATCACAGCCTTCCGTAACACCGACCAGGTAGTTGCGATACTGCCCTATTTCCGCCACGGTGATTTCAGACGGTATTTTAGAGACATGACGACGCATGATATCGCCATATATCTGAGATCTCTCTTCACGGCTCTGAGGAGTGTGCACGAGCACAAAATACTGCATCGTGATATCAAACCAACCAACTTTCTATACGACCCGTCGACTCAGCACGGCGTTCTCGTGGACTTTGGACTGGCGGAACGGGAAGGTTCTGATTCTAAGCCTTGTCTTTGCCATGAACATCGCGAGATGCGCAAGCATCGCCAGACGAACTCTGTATGGGCCCAAACAGCCACAACGTCACAACCAGGCTATCCCAAGTCGGACACACGTTTGTCAAAACGCGCCAATCGTGCAGGAACGCGGGGCTTCCGTGCTCCTGAGGTTTTGTTCAAGTGTACTGAACAAACGACTTCTATCGACATATGGTCAGCCGGTGTGATCCTGTTGACCATCCTCTCAAAACGATTTCCATTCTTCAACTCAGCAGATGACGTGGAAGCCATGATTGAGATCGCGACCATCTTTGGGTCCAAGCGCATGAAAGCTGCGGGACTATTACACGGATGTGTTTTCGAAACCAATATTCCTACGATCGGTCAACAAGGATTCACCATGGAAAAGATCATCCTATGGAGCACGTGTCGGACAGACGACAAGCCGCTGACCGCAGAAGAGAAGTTGGCGGTGCGATTTCTGGAGAGATGCATGGAATTGGACCCAACTAGGAGAATCACGGCGGAACAGGCGCTGGAGCATCCTTTTCTGCAAATCGATCAGCCACAGCGTCAGGAAATGGGAGACGACGACGAGGTGGACATTTTGGCGGGGTAGTATTCATATGATGACGAAGTTTCGACATGGGTGGTTTTTTTTTTTTTTTTTTTTTTTTTTTTTTTTTTTTTGCGTTTCTCGATACCAGATTTCTATTGAGATGACGGAACTACCTGGGATCTCTTGTATTTATGTAAAAGTAGAGCATATTTGGCGTACGGTCGGGCGGCTTGAAGCCCATCCTTGGGAAATGGGGACCATAATTGATACTCGGTCGACACTATGACCGTCTGCAGGACGTCGTATTACGTATTTCTCAACCAAGACGCGTCACAGCCGTCTGTGCTTAGAAATGTCGCCGCGTGGGATTCAGACCAGTTCCACCGTGGTAATCGACACAAATTCCACACGTGAGTTTGCATTTGGGGAGTCAAATCATACGATGCTAAAGGCAAAAATCCATTTCATTTTTTTCCCCTCTTGAACTCCGTCTGTCAAGAGGACCCGAATGTATTGCTTGAAAAAAAACGAAAACCCGACCCTAGGTTCCGTTTCCCGTTGTTCCACTCCGAAGATGCAAGGTTCGTCGGTGGAGAATAGAAACAGTAAAAACGTGTGTCCATTCCACATCTCGTCAAGGATTTTGTCTTGACGCCCACACTTTAAACTCCCATGAATGTACCCAGTTTTACTCTTCATTCAAAGCGCAGATCATGGAGAAAAGAGCTTCATGAACGTGGGAGAAGATTCATTTCTTTCATTTTTTAACACATGCATTATTTACGCGACCAACTCGACAACGCCACCAGCCTCCTTGATCTTCTGCTCAGCGAGCTTGCTGACCCATCTTGCGCGGACAACTAGGGGGATTTCGGGAAGGCGGCCCTTGCCGAGGACCTTGGAGTAACCGAGAGGGAGCAGATCGAGGACGGGAACGGTATCCGTCTTGGAGCCGGAAATGTAGGCATCGCGGGTCTCAGTAGGAACGAGGGTCCACAGCTAACGAATTGGTCAATTTGATGTTTCAAAAACAAAGCGGTGAGAATCCGTCCGTCATCGTTCAAATCGTCTTGAAGATATTGCACGCCTGCCAGCGCCCCAATTTGCAATACCAAGTCTCGCCGGAATTGGCCACGCATTCGACTGTTATGCTCTGAAAAAGAAGATTTCGTTCCGGATCACTGGGAAAGGGAAGAGAAAAATTACCTTGTCCAAGTTGATAACGGGCTTCCAGAAGTGGTTCTGCTGCTTGTGGAAGTATCGCATACCAACCTTACCGAAGTAACCGGGATGGTACTGTTTTCAAAATGATCCGTTAGCCGTCGCGCCTCATTTACATCGGGTCGTGCACTTTCGGGATCGGTCGAACCTTGTCCATGTTGGTACGGTGGTGGTGCTGACCACCAGCCAGACCACGACCACCGGGATGCTTACGGTGCTTGCCAACACGACCGTGTCCGTGAGAGACGTGGCCGCGACTGTACAAAGAAAAGACGACTTGTTAGCGTTTTGCGGTCCATCGTTATTATCCCGTTCTCTCTCGAGGCGACCAAAACATCCGGCAGGCAGCCACAAGTATTGCTCGTGACAATACAACCGCCATTTTCAATTGACTCGAAATCGCCATTGTGGTTGCGCGGGGAATTGTTCAACACGTACTGCTTGCGGGTCTTCGAAGTTCGGGTAGGCATGGCGACGGTTGTGGTGTTGTCGCTTTTCCGGTGTGTTGCGTCGAGGACTGGAAGTGGGTGATGATGGTTTTGCGCCTTACTGGCGTTGGGGTCGCTGGTACGGAGCCCGGAAAAATTGTTAGCGAGAGGGCAGTCCAGCCCTAAGCAATTTGTGTGGTGCAGTGGCAGTGTGTGGACCGTGGAATAAGGAGGCAGACGGCATGTGGGGTTAACCAGCCAATCCGCATCAGGTGACCTCAAAACTCTCATGATCTCATCTGCAAGACGACGACTTGGCGACCCCACCTATTCTAGCCAAATCTTGCAGCTCACGCGTTGCGTCCGCGGATCTCGACAACAACAAGCAGAGAAGATATGACCCACCATGTAAGCATGGGCTCATGATGGGCTCAGAGGTCGATGACGATGTGGATGGTGCAATCCATCGTTTGCAAGATTTGGATTTCCATCATCCTTTCACACCATATAATGTCCAAGAGGAATTCATGAAAACTGTGTACGGTGTCTTAGAACAAGGCGCAGGCCAGATCGGGATTCTCGAGAGCCCAACAGGAACTGTATGTCAGCATTTTACGTCTTGAGACTTTCACTTGTGCTTCTCATCGCACTTTGACTACAAGTGCAGGCGCCAAACCATGGTGTACGCCTGTTTTGGGCCGGGCTAATGCGGGGGGTTGATCATTCACAGGGCAAATCTCTCTCACTTATATGTGCATCACTCACATGGCTGCGAAACCACAAGTCAAACCAATTTGAAACATCACTTAAGGAGGCAGGAGAAGCTTATAAAGGCGAGCCAGCATGGCTTGTTGATCAACTTCTCACGCGTAGGCGGGATGAGCTGGTCCAGCGTTGGCAAGACAGAGAGAAGAGACTTGCAACCATCAGACTGAAGGAGAAAGTCCTCGAGGAGCGAGGGAGAAAGCGACGCCGATTAGAGGCACCTGAGGTTTCAGGCAGTCGCAAGGACGTAGATGCCCACGAAACCGAATGGCTCCTGGAAGACTTGGACGACCGTGATGCTCGTCCCCGTGATGCTTTGTCCGGTCTCAGCAAAGAGTCTCGTGAAGTATTAGAACGCCTCGGCCTCGGCGAATCTCGCAAAAAAAAAGATGACGAGGAGGTTCTAGACGAAGAGATCAAGGTGCGAGAACGTGCCTCCCTATTTTCACTCCGCCACATAAACACATTTAGTGACCCCCGTAGATCTATTATACGTCAAGAACACACTCGCAACTCTCTCAGTTCATCACCGAATTGCGTCGGCCCGTCTTCCCTGCATCATTGCCCCAATCCCTCGCTGCGGAAAATGCGTCAGTCAAAGAACCCGTGAAGCTAGTTCCACTATCCTCCCGTCAAAGACTCTGCATCAATCCTTCGGTATCGCGACTCGGATCTGTCCAGGCGATCAACGACCGGTGTTCTGAGCTCCAGCAGTCCAAATCTACCACCAAATGCTCCTTTGTGCCCAGAGAAGAGCTGCTCAGTGAAACCCATCAGTTCCGTGACACGGCTTTGGCCACCATACCTGACATTGAGGACCTTCATCAACTGGGCAAGTCTCTGTCGGTCTGCCCCTACTATGCGTCGCGCTCCGCCGTACCAGGCGCCGAAATCATCACTCTTCCGTATCCGCTGCTGCTTCAGAAAACAGCCCGAGAGGCGCTCGGCATCAAGTTAGAGGGCAATGTTGTCATCATTGACGAAGCACACAACATCATGGATGCTATCGCCAACGTCCACGCAGCAGACATCAAACTAAGTGAGCTGCGAAAGGGACGCGCCATGCTCGGGGTATATGTCAAACGATTTGGAAAGAAGCTCAAAGGTATCAATCGAATGAATGTTGGCAGAGTGGGTCGGGTCATTGACGGTTTGAGTGAATGGATGAACAACGCCCAAGGATCAAAGGTATGATAAAAGGATTGGATTTTCACAGTCTGCCGGTTTCTCGTCTGCTAACTTCGCGACCAGACTGATCACGGCATTGTGGATTCAAACGATTTGATTCGAACAAAAGGAATCGACCAAATCAACATGTTCGAGCTCATTCAGTACATCCAAGAGTCCAAGTTGGCCTACAAAATTGAGAGCTACGCTGCACATGTCGAAGAGAGTACCAGTGAAGGGGGCTCCGGCGGCAAGAGGAACGTGGCCAAGTTCAGCTCGCCTGTTCTTCATGCCCTGGTTTCGTTTCTAGTTGCTCTCACCAACCTGAGCTCCGAGGGTCGAATCTTCTATCAGAAGATTGGCAGTCCACCGTCCGATATTCAGCTATCCTATCTGCTCCTGTCGCCAACTCACGCATTCTCATCGATCGTATCGGCTTCCAGAGCCGTCATTCTTGCTGGAGGGACCATGTCGCCGTTTGATGACTACAAGAACCATCTCTTCCCAGAATTAAATGAGGCTAAGATTACGACCCTCAGCTGCGGACACGTCATACCACGCGAGAACTTGTGTGTTTGGACTCTGGCCGGTTCTCGTCCCGGCGGGAGCACCTTCGAATTCAGCTATCAACGCCGAGGGGACCACGAGATGATCAGGGAGCTAGGATTGGCAATTCTCAACATTTGTTCCGTCGTGCCAGATGGCGTGGTAGCCTTCTTTCCCAGCTACGGATATCTTGATGAGGTCTGTACAGCATGGGGCCGACCGTCCCAGAAGAACGCGCAGCCCACCATCTGGGATCGATTACAAGCTCGAAAGAGAGTATTCCGGGAATCTAAAGGCTGCTCGAACGATGAAGTCCTGCACGAGTACACACAAGCCATTCTCGGGAGCGGTTCGGTACACGCAGCCTCCGCGCCGTTGACCGGCCAGGGCGGTGCCTTACTCCTTAGTGTCGTCGGCGGAAAAATGTCCGAAGGAATCAACTTCTCGGACCGCCTCGGTCGCTGCGTCATAGTCGTTGGCCTCCCGTATCCCAATATCGCCTCACCAGAATGGACGGCAAAGATGCAATATATTGAAACAACCACGTTGGCGAATCTAACAGGGTCAACTGGCTCGACGTTGCCCAAGGAGCAAGCCACGGCTGAAGCCAAGAAGGCAGCGAGAGACTTTTACGAAAACGCCTGCATGCGGGCCGTCAATCAGAGTATTGGGCGGGCGATACGCCACAGGGGCGACTATGCGGCGATTGTTCTCGTTGACAAAAGGTATTCCACAGATCGCATCCAGAGCAAGTTGCCTGGGTGGATTCGCGATGGCATGAGTGCTGGGAAGAGCAGTAACAATCATATGCTTGGCGGCCTGATGGGGACATTGGGGGCGTTTTTTCGAGAGAAGCGGCAAGTACAACAGTAGTCAAGTTGCCTGGTGCCTTGATATATCATTTTAGGACGTGCTGAAGACTAATCAGTGGCTCGGTCCGTGTTTCTTTTTCTTTTTCTTCTTCTTCTTCTGCATGCTGTCATTGCAACGTTCAGACTTGATTAGACACTCGGCCCTTTGGGGTCTCAGAGCAAAGAAGAGTCATCTTGACCTTCTAGTACATTACTTCGCGAACGTGGAACCCAAGCATTATCAACAACCTTCTAGTTCGCCAGCTCCTCTCTTCCGGAATCCATATCCACCGCGCCGCCCCGTTGAAATTGAAGAGCCAGTTCGATACACTGGGGGGGAATGCCATTCCGGCTACCCCATATCAGGACTGCCGATGCATAGGAGCCAACTTTTCAAGATCCGCCTTTTGCGTCTCATAGTCCACTATTCTTGCGTATAGCAAAAGAAAAAAGGACATGCAACGAACCACAACAAACGCATGCTGGAAAGAGCCAACTGCCAAGTACAGCGACACTCATGTAGTGTGAGCATACCGAACAAGTTGTCATGGAGACTGTACGGTTTGCGCCGTCGGCCTTTTCTAACACTAGCTTGATCCATCTAACAGCAGAACTTGGCATTATCCGTAGCCAAGCTCCTGCCTTTATCTACGACGCTTGTTCGGGTCTTGGGAACCACCATATAAAAGACGATTCCACCAAATGTTCCGTAGAGAGTACAATCTTGTCGACACATACGATTGTGTACCTAAAAGTGGGACTCGTGTGTTCCTCATGCCCATGATCTTCATGACACACCGCGTATACCGACGAGACACACGGCGTGTGCCGCTGAGAATACACCGCATATACCGCTGGTGCCGACAACCAGCGTGCAGCATCCGTTTACGTCACAAAGCTACATTCTTTCCTACACTTATGTTTACGTAACCCAAGGACCCCAGAAGGCAAGAAGCCAGAGATCAAGGATCCGAGAATCCAAATAGGCGAAGTCATATAGATCTCTTCAGTAGACCATAATATGCTTTATAGCTCTCTACATCAAATAGGGTTTTAAGCTTAATAGTAGCCATATGATAGCAGCGGTACAAATATTATCCTGATTTTCACAAGCCAATCCATAGACTCCGTAGGCACGAGGAAAAGCGGGCCGCGGCTCGGATAGATACCTAGATAAGCACAGCTTCGACGATGAACTCCATACCCATATTTCCTTCAAAAACCTCAGCTGGGCGGTGGACTCACCTTAAATCCTTCACGAAGCACAACTGCCTTGACCGTAGATGCCTTTGTGGGGCAAGGAAGGATTTATGGTGCCATGATCCATCGACGTAAATACGAAGAGGGAGTTATCCGCAGGCCCGGGGTCTCATGTCCAATCCCGTTGATGACGTGAGGGCAGCGCCTCTTCATCTCGTACTTGCCACCTTTAGTGGACGGCCTAATGATGGAGCGGCAGGAGGTATGCCCAATACGCTTTTAATAATATATATATATGTAGGGGCAGGTACAGAGGCGAAGCCTGGCACCCGAGAGGATAGAAGACGCCGAAAACAGCCCCGTCACAAGGACAAGGCCATGTGAATCCTGAGGACTAATACGAGTTGTCTGAGGTTGATGAGTGGTAGCTGAGTTGAGGCAAGGCGGGTCGTTGACTTAACCGAAGGGTACGGTGAACTTTATACTGCAATGTAATGAACAGTTTGATGGTACTTGCTTAATTCATACGGACACTTCTGTATAGACTAAAGCGAAAACTGTATCGCGGCTATTCTTTGTTTGCTCAAAAAAAAAAAAAAAAAAAAAAAAAAAAAAACAAACGTAAAGATACTCCACCTCCCCGACGTTTCAATATCGTATTTAAAGGAGAGAATAAGACTAGATATAGAAAAAGAAGAAAATAATCCCATCAGTCTATCCATCTCTACTTCAATCTCTCAACACACACTCGCAACACACGATAAAAACACATCCAATATCAACATGCAATACTTGTCCCTCCTTCTGGCCGCCGTTACGGTTGCCTCGGCCGCTGTCATGGACGTCAATAAGAGATTCACCTTAACAAAGTACTGCCACGATGGGGTCGAGGACGACGGCACCTGCTGGGGCCTAAATATGAGGACTTACTGCGTACGAAAAAAAAAAAAAAATCATGCATCTCTGTCCCTTGGTCTAGTTTCCATGCTAATTCAGCATCTGCCCTATAGTGCGTGAACTCTGAAGGCGGTAGCTTTACGATACCTGTATCGGTTGTTGCGAAATCCTTTGGCCAGGGGGGTACTGAGTACTGTGACGGGGCACAGGGCAGGTATTACTGCGCCTGATGAGTCGACTTGTTCGTGATTCTTGCTTTTCTGGCGCCTCAATCGAGTTTTCATAGTCTCTAAGACACGAAAAGAAGGAAAGAAGGAAGGAAAAAAGAGAGGGAGGAAGAGAAATAAGACCCTGTATAGGTTAGATCATGTTTTCATGTTATATTCCTCTTTTTCGTAGGGGTTGTATTTTTTTCTTTTGCGATTTATTTCCAAGACTATGAGACCAAGATATTGAATATAAGCAATTCTTTGACTTCTTCCGTAAATGTCCAGACAGCTGTGGATTCTCAGGTGACGCATCCATTCAACGCCAGCTCGCTACTCCCCCATATCATCGCGGGCATACCAATGTCGGTGCAGACGCCATACGTCTTCTCACAACTTTACTACAACAAGAAACATGCATACATGCATATGCATGTATGTACGCCGCCTCTATCGCGTAGTCATCGGCTAACCAACTGTCCGTGAGAGAGGTGCTCATGTCATCGACCACTGAGCTTCTTCTCAAGCAGTCGAAGCGGCACATAGGCCAGTGCGCTCAAGGTGAAAGCAATCTCGAACCCAATGTCACCTGTCTTGCTCGCGATCGGTCCTGTATACCATTCTTCTCGAACGCATGGCACAACCAAACCGAATGAGAGGACGGCGCTCCCAATCGCTGCTACGCCGAGCGGCAATTGGTTTGCCTTATTCCAAATAGACACATCGTATGAGTCAAACCGATAGCGTCGGATCACCACGTGGTCGGCGATGACGATGCCAACAAACGACGCTGACCAATATGATATCAACGACATGAAGTTGCTGAGGCTCGTGTAAAAGTCCCGATATGCATAGATGGCCACGGGAATGATGATAGCAGTGACGACGACGGCAAAGATATATCGAGGCACTCTGAAAAACATCGGCGCGAGGGCTTGGAAATTGAGCGTGACGGCATAAAAACTGCTGCATGTGTTGCCGAGAAGGGACAGACTCTGCAATACGACAACAAACTTGCCAAAGCCTCCTGCACTACTCAGCATTGCTGCCAGGACTCCGCCGATTCCATAAGCCTCATTGCCTTCTTTCCACGCGGGATTATTTGGCAATGCGCCAGCAATCGCTGCCCCAAGGGTCATGAGCAGGACTGTTGGTATGAAAAGACCCCAATACGTGTAATGAAAGACTCGCCAGCTAGCGGCATTGTCAGTACTCAAGTTGACCAGAAAAGTACAGGACCAAGTCTATGTGATTGGAGAGACATACGACGGTACTTTGGGATCGAAATATGTTGTTAGGTCGCTGGCAATCGCACCCCAGGGAATTTGGTAGGCTGCCATGATCATGCCAAAAGTCAAGATGTCGGCTGCCGTGGCGCCATCGGCAGGTGCTGACTGCTTTGTGAGCCCATTTCCTCCGACGCCTGCAGTAATAATAATGCTGATGAGAGCGGGTATAGAGGAAAATGATTCAAAAATGTGCAACACCTTGAATCCCGCAAAGGATACAATCAATGAGACAATGGCAATGATGACAATGCCGACGGTCGGTGTTATACTTCCTGACGAGATTGCTGACAGACACTGTCCGCCGACCACACAAATGATGACATTGAATCCCGTCAATGTGGCAAGATTAAGCAAGACTGGAATACTTGCGAGATGGCGACTGGAAAATGGGCTGGTTAGCTGCTGGTGAAAACATAACATTGAAAAAAAAAAAAAAAAAAAGGCTAGCGAAAGAGGACAAGCAACAAACTACCAATATCATACCCAAAACTGTATCGAGCGTGAATCATCTGTCTCATGCCCGTCTTTGGGCCAAATGTGGCCAGGAATGCAGGCGCAACGCTGGCGAGGAGATTGAAGAAAAGGATGACTAGAGCTGAGTCGCGCAAGCTGAGGTTATATGCTAGAGGACCGAGCATGCCAAATGTAATACTACAAAGGGCAGATGTTGGTGTGACAATCAGCATGCGCAGGCCTGTCAGCGCTGTGTTTGATGGGAGCAGCTGGTGAGTCGTGACATACGCTAAAATATTGGAATTGATAGAGAACCAAATGGTAAAAATGCTGAAAAATCTCTGCTCTTTCCGCTCCTCGAGGGGCAATGGGCGAATGCCGTTTTCCTCGATTCTGCTTCCCCGAAGAAGCTTTTGAAGAAGTGGAGGGAAACGATGTGAGAATTTGCTGAATTTGCGACAACCGCGGCCATTGTCAGAGCGGCAAGCAGATGGATCGCCGGCTCGGCATTGCTCTTTGCCGCTGGCACCTGTAGGGCTCCGTGTGGGAAAATGCGATGGTGGCGGCTCGACGGCTTGGCTGTCAGTCACTCTCTTTGTCAAAGAGTTGTCGTGGACATCTAATAGCTGCTCTTGCACCATGGTCGAGTCGGCGGGGTCATTGGTGAGCCGTCATCTTGCCGCTTGGCAAAGCAGAAAGGAAACAAAGGATCTGGTCTGGTCTGGTCTGGTCAGCATTGAGCAGAGGCATTCATCAAGATTTGTTTCTTCTCCACCGACGGGCCACGGCCGGATATAAGACGGCATTATCAACGTAAAATTGAAACTACTGACCAGTGACGAGTGACGGCTCTCATCCCTTCCTTTCTCCGACATGATTAATGACTTCAAGGCCAGAGCAGGTGCGAGGGTGAGAGAGCAAAGGATGCGATGGTGAGATGGGGTGATGCGATGATGCCCAAGGGCGCGTTCAATGTTTGCAGCTGGCAGTTGGCAGCCGGCAGTTGGCAGCCGGCAGTTGGCAGCCGGCAGTTGGCAGCCGGCAGTTGGCAGCCGGCAGCTGGTAGCAGGTGCACGTCGGCGGCTGGTCGCTTGTTTCGAGACAAACCTCGGCGTCTCACATCTCCACTAAGCACTTGCCTCGACGTGTTGTATCCTCCTCACATTGTTTTCACGGTCCAGCACATCTTTTTTTCACGCTCCGGGGTCGCTTTCCCTTCACCACGGCGAGATGATATAAAGGCACGAGACGCGAAAAAGACAGCCGTTACGAGCGAAACAAAGACATGTGGAAGGAAAAGGAGTCAGGGGTCCACCGAAACCGAAAATGTCATCATCCATTACGTTGGATGGCATGCCTACAGAAATTCATCATGTCATCATTTCGCAGCTGTCATCATGCAGGGACGGCATAAAGGCTCTGCGACAAACGGGCCGACGCTTCGCAGACACTTGTGCATCGCATCTTTTCTCCAGCGTTCACATATCGGCCTTGACGCGAGATCGTACAAGGTTCCTGAAAGTGGCGGCGTCCCCTCACCTCGCTTGTCATGTCAAGACGCTCGTGTGCGAAGAAATCACTGGCGATTTCAGAAACTTCAAGCCTGCAGCCCTCCGCACAGTCCTCTGTATAAGTAATGAAGAAATCTGCCTCCACGGGCTGGGATGAAGCGCGAGGCCTTCTGGAAGACCTGGCCGCGCAGAGCAAGGCTTTATTCTGGCTGAAAACAGCGACATGCCCAGGCCGAGATGCGCAGGAGGAACTCGCCCGGCCGCAGCAACACTGCGGATGAACCCCATTTGCCTTTCTGGAACGGCTTCGTGCAAGCGACAAGGGCATTTCCCAACCTCTACACATTGGTATCTCGGCCCATGCACCCCGACCGCGATGTACAGCGTGCTGGTAGGAAGCGCTATCCCTTGACCGCGAGAGTTTTGTTCCAGTACTTGCATTTCCCAACGTGGCGGACGAGGCGGAAATCCAAAACAATTTTCAACATTGGCTTTCATATTCTATCTGATCCCATTACTAAGCTTGCACTGTGCAGAAGGAGATCTTCGCATAAGGAAGTTGAGTTTTGCGGACGAGGCCGTCATCAAATCAACCGCATTGACGTGTCTCAACTATCAAGATGCTAATGCTTTTAGCAATATTTCACATCTTGAACTGCGTGTCACGGACCGTCCGACTGTTGACTCGAGTCTGGGTGATTCAGACCCCAGTGGGACGGGACGGGCAGCTTTTCTTGGGAAGGCAGGCAAGTTGACGAGTATTCACATATCATGCCTTGAAGTAGCGCGACTGTCAGTATGGGCTGGAACTCGGACTGCGAGCGATAACGAAATGACTGATGCAGCAAGGACTGAGACATCTTTGCTCTTGCCGGCAATTCCCTACATTGCCGGCTCTCCAGTCCGTCAGTTTCGAAGACGTGAATTTCCATGCAAGCGTCGCCCGTACTGAGAAGCGCGACGAGTTCCCCGTCGGTTCACAGGCAGGTCTGGCCGATTTTATCAAACGGCATGCTTCAACCCTGCGTGAGCTGCAAATACAGGGCTCTGTTTTGACCAAGGGGACTATTGGTCAGCTAGCTGCAGATCCGCGTCTCAGGCTGGATCGCTTTGTTATCTCATCTTCTGAGGAGGACATATATGGGACCCGTGTGAGTGAGCAGCGGTTGTTGAAATGGATCAACCGGAAGTATGGCCTCAATGATGGAATCAAAGGCGCACCTAGCATGCCGGGAATGGAGGTACTTGACAGACTGGACAGGATGCCTCAGCCCTGCACCCATTACTCACGCTGCACGCAGAACACCGAACTGACTGCTTTGAACTGGTCATTGAGGTAAGACATTCTTAAGGGCGAGAAATTCTTGACGGACGTGGAGAAGGTGTATGACCTTATAGACATGGCTGATCTAGAACAGAGCGAGCTACATGAGAAGTACCGAGTCTTGGAACCCACATATGGTCACTGGAAAGACAAGAATGGCGTGCTCTACGATCCTAGAACAGACAATTACCACTTTAAATCGCCACATGAAACTGCAAGAACGGCGGAAATCGGGCATACTGTGAAACTATTCACAACAGGCATGATGAAGATGTCGCCTCGGCGGCCAACAGCTTATGCGAACTGCCCGCATGTCCTCGGAATTTCTGCTGCGTGGAGGAGGATTTTGAGCAAATCGTGCGTCGCGAGCACGGAGCACGGTGGAGATTTGGCTGCGACGACGACAATACGACATGGTACTGGCAGGTTTACGACCCGAAATCTTGGGGCTGCCCAACAGGGCAATGGCGTTTTGAGCATCGCAATGGCGAGGACCCCCTTGAAATCTGGGAGGACTGGGAAGGGCTACCAGTCTGGCGATAAGGCCAGCCCAACTCCGTTTGGGGACGACCTCTTTGGATTCTCCTGGGAGCTGCGAGAGCCAGTAAGCCAATCGAGTACAAGATTGAAGACGAACCAGTGGTTGCCTTGGGCGGTTCTGGCGTCTTGTGAAGCAACTGACGGACAGCAAGAACACCCTGAAGAGCCGACTGCAAAGGGAATGGATGAATATCCAAGACAAAATAGCAGGTCTGGTGTGTCCAGAGCACCATGGGCGGTGTGGATTGCGCAGTCGGCAGTCGGCAGTCGAGTCGTGTTGGTTGGCAGGGCTTCTCTCTCAGCGACAGGATTTGATGATTGAAGAGCACGTGTTGCATGACCAGTCTCGGGAACAAGGGACATTGCCAGAAACAAAGGCTGTTTCTGGTTCGACACGAAAACATGTGCGGCAGATGGCCGCCTTGGTCGAGCATTGTAGAGAGGCCCGTGTCTCAGCCTCTGCCAAAGCCACCAGGCTTTGCTTCCACATTTCACTCAGAGCCGCATTTGTCCCGAGCCATGTGATTTGGAGTCGACCGTGCGGGCAGCACTTGACTCCTTTGTCAACATGGAAGGGTGGAGATAGATTGCCCGATGTGGACGAGAGCGAGGCAAGTTGTGAGACGGCGACTTTTGCCGTATACTTCTTTTGGTTTTCTTGTATTTGTTTATTTATTCTTCTTTTTCCTTTTTTGTAGTTTTGTAGTTTTGCAGTTTACAGTTTTGTAGTTTTGTAGTTTTGTAGTTTTGTAGTTTTGTAGTTTTGTAGTTTTGTAGTTTTGTAGTTTTGTAGTTTTGTAGTTTTGTAGTTTTGTAGTTTTG
>SRPU01000159.1:0-29328 GCA_018360185.1 Claviceps lovelessii
TATTAATAAAAATTATAAAATCCTAGGAAAACTTAGATATTATAATATATTTTAGGTTTAGGCTAATTAGTAATAGTTTTAATTTATTTTAGATTTATTTAAACCCCTTTCTCTATTAGAATAAATCCTAGGAATTTAATTAATTATTAATAAAATTTATATTTATTTAGATATATATATAGATTAGCATCCCTAAGTTAATTTAGAATTTATTTTAAATATATTATATATTCCTCTTAAGTTTTTAAGAAGACTAAAATATTATTTAAATAAATAATATATATTATATTATTAAGATTTTAAAGAGCTTAGTGAATATAGTGTTAAAAAGTTATAGGTGTGTTTATTAATTTAAATAGTATTACTAAGTATTTATAATAATTATAATAAGTATAAAAAGCAGTTTTCTATTTATTTTCTTATATAATTTAAATATAATAATAAGCTTCTTTTATATTTAATTTTAAAAACTATTTTACTCCTAAGATATAGTCTAGAATCTTAGAAATAAGCAGTAATAGGTAATAATTCTTAATAGTAATATTATTTAATTCTTAATAATTAATATATAATTATAAAAAACTATCTTTCTTAGGTATAAATAGAATTAGTGTGCCTATAGAACTCTTTAAGGCTTAAATATAACTAAGCTTTAGGTTCTTATTTAAATAGGTTTATAAGGCTTAGAGTTTTACTAGGGATAATAGATAAATTAGTTTATATAAAGGTTTAGTCTCTAGTTTAAGATTAATTATATAATTAGTATTTTAGTAAATAGGTAGATTTTTAGCTCATTCTATTTTAAAGACTTATTTATGTCCTTAGAGCTCTTTTAGAATAGTAAATATATAGTTAATCTAAATATCTTTAGATTTAAATAGTAATGGTTCTTAATTTATAAATAATATATATATATATAGTAACTAAGTTACTTCTCTATAAAATTATTTAGTATTTAGTAATATAAAATTATTAGATTTTAAATTAAACTACTATATTTATATAGTAGGTTATATAAAGATATTAAGGTCTTCTAATGTAGGTATTTCTAATAAAATTATATTCTCTTCTAAGTTAATTCTAATATAATACTAAATAATAATCTATTTTATACTATATAAATTAACTAAGTATAATAGTAAAGCCTATATATTTAAACTAGAAATATATTAATTATTAATAGTTTTAATTAAAATAAATATTCTCTTTTTTCTTTTTAATCCCTACTTTTATACTAATAGAAGGCTAATTATATTAGCTTTTATATAAATATTTAAATTTATATAAATTACTTCTAATTTTCTACTTAATAAAGTAGTATTAATCTTAAAGTATAGTAATACCCTTAGAGATTCTTTAGTTAAGTATTAAGTATTATACTTAACCTTTTAACTTTTCTCTTTTTTATCTTTTTCTTAGATTTTCTCTTTTTTACTTTTATATTTCTAACTTAAGTAATAGGTATTTTCTTAAGCTATTATAGTTTAATATATTCTAATTTACTATATTTATAATAAGTTACCTTTAAAGTATTATTAGGGTAAGATTTTAATCTATTTTTAAAGAAATTATTTTAAAATATAGTAGCTTTCTTTAGGTTTTATTTTTTTTTAAGGTAACCTATTTAAGGTTATTTAGTATTAGTGCTTTTTAAAGAAGTAGATTTAGTAATTCTCTTCCTTTAATTTCCTAACTTAAGGGCTTTTTAGTATTAAGTAGCTAATTCTATAATTTCTTCTTAAATCTTAGGGATTTTTAGGGCTAGTATTCTTATATAATAATAGAGTAGTTCTCTTAATTTTATAAAGAATTATAAAGCCCTTTATTATTTATTTTCCTAAGGGAAATACTTTTTAAGAGAGTTTAAATAAATATAGAAATCCCTTAAAAACTATCCCTCTTTTTACTTTATAAATTCTAGCTACTAAGCTAATTTAATCTTATAATTTCTAGAATCTTTAATTAGAGATAAGGTCTATTTTAGAAATCTATTCTAATTATTTTTTTAGATCTCTTTTTAGTTTAAGTCTTTTTTAATAAATTAATTCTATTAAGAGTAATAATTAAGTTCTATATAATTATAAGTAAGAATAATTTTCTAGTAATTCTTTTAATAATGCTTAGGTATACTATTAATTACTTAATATAAAATATTTATTTAATTCTCTTTTTTCTATAAGGTAGTATTTAGTTTTAATTTAATAATATTACTAACTTTTACTTCTTTATTACTATTAGTATGTAAATTATTAAATAAATAATAAATATAATAGGGATAATGCTTAGTTCTTAGCTAATTTAAAAAAGTATTTTTGAATTTCTACTTCTATACTTATAATTACTAGATTTCTTTAAGCTATTAAATTTACTACTAAATAGCTTATTTTTTTAATATAGTTTTAGTTTCTATATATTCCTTAGTTAGTTCTTAGTTTTAAAATAAGGATTCTTCTTAACTATAAGTCTATATATAGAATATTTCTATTATATTAACTTCTTAGGTAATTACTTAAAAAAGTCTTAGAATATTAAGCTAGTTACTTAGAAATTAGAGGTAATTAGGTAGGATAAATATAGTAGGAATTTATATGTATTTAATAGTAAAACTAGTTATATATTTAAGCTAAGACTTATTCTTCTTCTTTCTCTATTAGCTAGGATTCCCTCTTAAATCCCCTAGGAATTAGTATTAGTTTTCTATAATATATTCCTAATATAAATATATTTAGAGTATTCTAATGCAAATCACGTGCCACTAATCCCCATAGAAATTATAACTAAATCTGTGCAGGGAGGAAATCCACATTTAGGCCAGAATAATTGCATGCACCGTGGGCATAACAATAAATAATTTAAAGTATTATTACTTATAGTATAAAATTATATTATATTTTTATAATAATTAATAATAAAGTAAAAGGAATAGCTAAAGTATTTATTTTTAAGTAAATTAAGTACTTAAAATAATTATTAATACCTTTAAGGCTATACTATAGGCCTTTATTAAAACTAAGTTAGCTATAGCTTTAATTAACCTTTACTTTAATTATTACTTACTTTACTTTTATTATTAAATTAAAGCTAATAGTATAGCTAATTAAATTTAAAATACTTATATTATAATAATAGTCTAACTTTATTAAAAACTAATATACTAAAGGTATAAATACCCTTTAAATCCTAATAACTACCTAAACTATATACTATTTTTAAATTAGCTTTATAATTATCCCTTTAAACTATTCTTAACTAAAGCACTTATTTTAAAATAAAAAGACTATTAATATAAAGAAAGAACTATTATATAAGTATACTAAACCTAAATTAAATATATAGTAGTAAAGCTTAATTTTAACTTTACCTTTATTATTAAAATAATTTTTAACCCCGTGGCGCAGTGGTCAAGCGTCATGGAAAAGCTCGTCACTTTTCTTACATAAGCAAAAATTATAGGGGGGTTGTAGGTTTAATTTCTATATAGGGCATAGTTTTTCCTTAGTGTAGTAGGGGCTGTATAATAAGGAAAAACTAGACTCTAATTAGCTAGAAAAGTAGGGGGCTTTTCTAGCTAATTAGTAGCTTAGTAAGCTAGGAAAGTAGGTCTAGTCCCCCCACTTATTCTAGCTTACTAAGCAACGCAGATTAGCCACTCCTACGTTATAAATAGGCAAAATACCCCTAGCTCTTAGGTTATAGAGCCAGTTTGCAGCCGTAATTGCTAGAAAAATGTGGAATAAGGAAATAAAAAGTGGAGACGTAGGGAAGGTTGTAATAGGATAGTAGGGAGAGGGTAATCTAAAGGAAACCGGATTTTATAGAAGGAAAGCAGGCTTTAAAGAAGTTATTAAAAAATATATTTAGTAAGGTTTTTTGTCCTATTAGGCAACTAACTAATTAGCTAGCTTGCTAGCTAATTAGTAACCTAATAAGGTTTTCCTTAACTAGATAAAAATTCAGGAGCAGAGGTTCTAGATACGGCTAAGCATAAATTGCTTAGACGGCTAGCGTAATAAAAAACAAACAAAACAAAATAATTTATATTTACTTTAGCTTTACTAAATATAAATTTATAGTACTTATTTAAATATATATAAAATAAATTAAGCTTAATACCTTTTTCTATAACTATTATATTTTTAAGGTAGATTTATTAATATATAGCTACTAAATTAATAATAAAAACTATTATTATATTTTACTTTTTTATAAAAACTTTAACTATCTTTACTTTATAAATATAAATATATTATTAATATATAATTAATATAAGGTTAAAAAGGCCCTAAAAAAGAATAAACTAGCTACTATATTTATAAAATAGCTTATTTTAATTAAGTATATCCCTTAGTTTAGGCTTATTTATACTTTATAATAATAATAAACTAAAGATATTAAAGACTTAGTATAGTAAAGTACTTAGTATAGTATAGAGATAGGAGTAGTAAGAAGCTATAAAAATATTATAATTAGTATAAAATAGTTTAATATATAAATTATATTAAATAAT
Source organism: Claviceps lovelessii (assembly GCA_018360185.1). NCBI lineage: Eukaryota > Fungi > Ascomycota > Sordariomycetes > Hypocreales > Clavicipitaceae > Claviceps > Claviceps lovelessii. Next base: position 4,508 of record SRPU01000159.1, read on the forward strand.
AAATAATAAATAGTAATAAAAAATTATAGATATAGTATACCTATACTAGCCCTAGCTTTACTTTTTCTTAGCCTTTTTATTAACCTTTCCCTTTTTTTTTCTTTTATTTTTTATTATTTTTTTCTCTCCCCCTTTCTTAGTATAGCCCTATACTATAACTAAGCTAAGCCTATAAATCTTTTATAAAATATTATTATACTTCTTTAATATATTAATAATATAGTAAACCTATAGTAATATCTTACCCTTAACTAAAATTAAGGCTAAGACTACTATAGTATTACTAAGTAATTATATTATTATTATAGTAGCTACTTTTACTTTCTTTATAAATTATTATACCTTCTTTTAAATAATATTATACTCCTTAGCCTATCTTTAAATTAGTATTATATTAATACTATAATAATACTACTATAAACTTATATTAATATACTCCCTAAAGGTATAAAGGTTTTATATATTTATTACCTATTTAATAGTTTTTTAGTATAAGGTAATATTTTAGTTTAGCTATAGTACTAATTAGCTACTAACCTATTATTAATATAAATAATATATAAAATACTTACCTTTAAATAAGTTTTTTTAGCTTTTATATACTTAAAGTATATACTATTAATACCTATATAAATTAGAGATAGTAATAGTATATATATTAAAAAAGTTTTAACCTTTAGTATAATAGTATTATTTATTAATATTTTTAGCTTATATTAAATAAGCCTTATAAAGCTAGTTCTTAAGCTAGCTTAGCTATACTATAAATTAGTAGTAGTAGTATATTAAGTTAAAGTTAGTACTTACCTCTAAAGTAATAATTTTATTTATAAATAGTATTTTAATTAGCTTTATAATTAGTAAAAAGCAGTAATATAGTAGCATTATTATAATAAAAGATTAGGGGTATACTTATAATAAAAGTAATTAATAAAAAAAGAAAAAAAAAGAAAAAAGGCTAAAAATAAAGAAAAAAAAGTAGCTTTTATAATTATCTCTTTCTTTTTTATATAACTAATAATTAGCTAGTAATTAGTTTATTAATAGCTAGCTACTAGCTAATATAGCTAATATTATAAAGGTATAAAAGCTAATAAAAGGTTTTTAATAAAAAGATAGTAGCTTAAGGGAAATAATAAGGGATTAATATAATGCTTAATAAGAGTTACTAAAGTAACTTATAATAATATATAAACTACTTCTAAAGGTAATCCGCTACTTTACTATACCTTTACTAACCTATACTAATTTTTATTTTATAATATACACTCTTCTATAATACTAGTTAAGTTTAGCTAGTAGTATATATTTATATATAGTTAAAACTAGTGTAGGGCCACTCTAGCTTTATAGCGGATACTATTATAATTATATATAGGTTTTCCTCCCTACTCTAGGGTTTTTTCTATATAGTTTTGGTAGCACAGGTACTAGCTATTAGGCTTAGCCTAACTAGAGTATTAAATAATAATAATAATAATAATTAAGCTTAAAATAATATAGTTTATATTAATTATAGGCTTTTTTAATAATATAAATATTTTTATATATAGTTATAAAGTAAAAGAATATAGTAAAAGAAATATAGAATTACCTTAAGGCTATATAAGTAATTTACTAAAATTAATCCTAGGAATTAGGCCTTAAATTTAATTTAAAAAAGACTAAAGTTATATATTTTATAAAATGCTATATTATAATTATAACTTTAGTTTAGCTTATTATTAATATAATATAGCTAGTTTAATTTACTTACTTTCTAAAAGTTTAGATTTATTAAAAGCTATATTAAAAGGTATATTAAAGTTAGGTTAAGTTAAAATTAAAATAGTAATAGCTTATATTTATATTACTAGTAGTATTAATATAGGGTTATTTACTATAAAATATATACTTATTATATATATAAGTAATTTTAAAGTATTATTACTTATAGTATAAAACTATACTATATTTTTATAATAATTAATAGTAAAATAAAGAAAATAACTAAAGTATTTATTTTTAAATAAACTAAATGCTTAAAAATAGTTATTACTACCTTTAAGGCTATATTATAAGCCTTTATTAAAACTAAATTAGCTATAGCTTTAATTAACCTTTATTTTAACTATTATTTAGTTTACTTTTATTATTAAATTAAAGCTAATAATATAGCTAATTAAATTTATAATACCTACATTATAATAATAGCCTAACTTTATTAAATATTAATATACTATAAATATAAATACCCTTTAAATTCTAATAATTACCTAAACTATATATTATTTTTAAACTAGCTTTATAATTATTCTTTAAAACTATTTTTAATTAAAGTATTTAGTTTAAAGTAAAAGAATTATTAATATAAAAAGAAGGCTACTATATAAGTATACTAAATATAAATTAAATATATAATAATAAAGCTTAACTTTAACTTTACCTTTATTATTAAAATAGTTTATATTTATTTTAGCCTTACTAAATATAAATCTATAGTATATATTTAAATATATATAAACTAAATTAAGCTTAATACCTTTTATTATAAGTATTATATTTCTAAAGTAAATTTACTAATATATAGCTATTAAGCTAATAATAAAAATTATTATTATATTTTACTTTTTTATAAAAACTTTAGCTATTTTTACTTTAAAAATATAAATATATTATTAATATATAACTAATATAAGGTAGAAAAGGCCCTTAAAAAGAATAAACTAGCTACTATACTTATTAAATAGCTTATATTAACTAGGTATATCCCTTAATTCTAGCTTATATATAATTTATAAAAATAATATATTAAGAATATTAAGAACTTAGTATAGTAAAGTAAAGTATGTAGTATAATATAAAGGTAGAAACTATAAAAGGCTATAGTAATATTATAATTAATATAAAATAATTTAATATATAAATTATATTATATAAAAAATAATAAATAATAGCTAAAATAAAATATTATAAGTATAATATACTTATACTAGCCTTAGCCTTACTATTTATTAGCCTTTTCCTTACTTTTTCCCTTATTTTTTATTACCTTTTCCTTTCTTTCTTTTTTAGTATAGCTTTATATTATAACTAAGCTAAGCCTATAAATTTTTTATAAGAAATTATTATAGTTTTTTAGTATATTAATAATATAATAAGCCTATAGTAATATTTTACCTTTAACTAAAGTTAAAGCTAAAACTATTATAGTATTACTAAGTAATTATATTATTATTATAATAGCTACCTTTACTTTCTTTATAAATTATTATATTTTCGTTTAAATAATATTATACTTCTTAGCTTATTTTTAAGTTAGTACTATATTAATACTATAATAACATTATAATAATACTATTATATACTTATATAAATAAGCTCTTTAAAGATATAAAGATTTTATATATTCATTACTTATTTAAAAGTTTTTTAATATAAAGTAATATTTTAGTTTAGCTTTAATATTAATTAGCTATTAACTTACTATTAATATAAGTAATATATAAAATACTTACTTTTAAATAAGTTTTTTTATTTTTATAGACTTAAAGTATATATTATCAATATTTATATAAATTAAAGATAGTAGTAATATAAATATAAGGGGAGTACTAACCTTTGATATAATAGCATTATTTATTAATATTTTTAGCTTATATTAAGTAAGCCTTATAAAGCTAGTTCTTTAGCTAGCCTAGCTATATTATAAATTAGTAGTAATAGTATATTAAGTTAGAGTTAGTACTTACTCTAAGGGTAATAATTTTATTTATAAATAGTATTTTAATTAGCCTTATAATTAGTTAAAAGTAATAGTATAGTAATATTACTATAATAGAAGAATTAAAGATATATTTATAATAAAAGTAATTAATAAAGAAGAAAAAAAGGAAAGAAAAAGCTAAAAATAAAGAGAAAAAGGTAGCTCTTATAATTATTTCTTTCTTTTTTATATAATTAATAGTTAGCTAGTAATTAGTCTATTAATAGCTAGCTACTAATTAATATAATTAATACTATAAATATATAGAAGCTAATAAAAGGCTTTTAATAAGAAAGTAATAGTTTAAGGGAAATAGTAAGGAATTAATAAAGTATTTAATTAAAGTTACTAAAGTAACTTATAATAATATATAAACTATCCCTAAGAGTAATTTACTACTTTACTATACCTTTACTAACTTTCTTTAATTCTTATTTTATAATATATAGTTTTCTATAATATTAATTAAGTTTAGCTAGTAGTATACCTTTATATATAGTTAAAACTAGTATAGGGCTACTTTAGCTTTATAGTAAATATTATAATAGTTATATATAGGTTTTTCTCCTTACTTTAGAGTTTTTTTTATATAGTTTTAGTAGTAGAGGTACTAGCTATTAGGCTTAGCCTAACTAGAGTATTATTAATAATAATAATAATTTTAATATAATTAATAATGAAGTTTTATATAATTATAAATAAAAATAATTCTATAATTATTTTTTTAATAATATTTAAATATATTATTAATTACTTAATATAAATTATTTCTTTAAGTTTTTTTATTTTATAAAGTAATATTTAGTTTTAATCTAGTAATATTACTAACTTTTACTTTTTTATTATTATTAATATATAAATTATTTAATAAATAATAAAAATAATTTAAATAATTCTTAATTTTGAACTAATTTAATAAAGGATTTTTTAAATTTTACTTTTATATTTATAATTATTAAATCTTTTTAAGCTATTAACTTTATTATTAAATAAATTATATCTTTAATATAGTTTTAATTTTAGTATATTTTTTAATTAGTTTTTTATTTTATAATAAGAATTCTCTTTAAGTATAAGTTTATATAAGTAATATTTTAACTATATTAACTTTTTAAATAATTTCTTAAGAAAATCTTAAAATACTAAGCTAGTTATTTATAAATTAGGGGTAATTAAGTAAAATAAATATAGTAGAAATCTATATATATATAAAGATAGAATTAATTATATATTTAAACTAAAACTTAACCTTTTTTCTTTGATTTTAATAAGAATTTCTCCTTAAATTCCTTAGGAATCAATATTAACTGTTATAATATAATTCTAATATTAATATATCTAAAGTATTCTAATATAAATTATATATTACTAATCCCTTTAGGGATTATAATTAATATATAACTAAGTATATATAGAGAGAGCTCTAGTATTTATAACAGAATAGGTGCATGCACCGTAGGCGTAACATTAATACTATTAAATTCATTTCAAGAATTATTTATAAACTTTATTATAAGCCTTTCCCTAGTTAAGTGAGTAAATAATAAAATTTATAATACAAGTTTAATATTCAAAGGTATATTTAATAATAATTATTTTTTTATTAAATTATTACTTTACCTGTTTTACCTTTAAATTATAAATAGGTTTATTTTTATTTTTAAAGTTATTTTAGCTCTAAAAGTTAAGTAATTTATTTTTATCTTATTTACATTTTTCTTTTTTTTTTAAAAAAATAAAAATAGTACTCGTAGACCTACTTAGTGTTCCACTAAGTAGACCATAAAAATCAGGGACAACCACATTATTCTGGGACACCCGGTTCTATAACCCTATATATAAATTTTGCGGGCGTGGCCTGGCAAAACCACCTATTTTATATTATAAGTGTTATTTTTTTTGTTGCTAACGATGTTAACAATTAGAAGAGGGCTAGGGAGGCCTCTAAGTATAATACACATTAAAAAAAACATTGGATTTGATGCCTTTTTAGCGAGGGCGTGCGCAATAACGCATTCTATGCCTCCACATACGATTTCGCAGGCGTGCCCTAGCAAAGGCATAAATAATTCATTGCTAACAATGTTAGCAATTAGAAGAGGGCTAGGGAGGCCTCTAAGTGTAATACACATTAAAAAAAACATTAGATTTAATGCCTTTTTAGCAAGGGCATGCGCAATAACGCATTCTATGCCTCTACACACAATTTCGCAGGCATGCCCTAGCAAAGGCATAAATAATTCGTTGCTAACAATATTAGTGATTAAAAGAAGGCTAGGGAGGCCTTTAAGTGTAATATATATTAAAAAAAAACACTAGATTTAATGCCTTTTTAGTAAGGGTAGTATAGGGCTAGTAATATTAATAAGAGGAATGCTTCTATATAATTATATATAATAAACTAAATTTATTAGAGAGACTATATATAATTCTAATCTATTAAGGACTTTCTAATAGTTCTTTGTATAATTCTAACTTTTTATATATATTACTAAGCTTTTATATAATCCTCTTCTATATTAGCTTACATTAAGGCTTATATTAAGGCTCTTTTTAATAATCTTAAGGACTAGGGCACAGTAAGTATAGCAGCAAGGATTTAATATAATCTTATAAAGCCTTAATATTATTATTATTATTATAATTATTAAACCCTCTAAGGTTAATGTATACTATATTATTACTATATATATTTTTAGCTACTAAAAGGTATACTAATAAGAGTAGCTTTAGTTCCTTTATAGCTACTCTTTATAGTATAATAACTTTTAGTAATAGATTTATATTAATAATAAAGCTATTATCCTAATAACTTAGTAGCTTATTATAAAGCTTATAATTTATATTAAAAGAGAGGTATTCTATATTCTTCCCTATAGCTATAAGCTACTTCTTAAAGGTTATTTTTTAAGGTTTACTACTATTAGTAATAATTATAGGATTCTCTTACTACTATATTTAAAATTTCTCTATTTCTTACTTTAAAATAAATTATATATTTATAAGTTAATACTAGTTTTCTTTCTTTACCTTCTTTTAAAGGGTCTTTATATATTATTCTTATATATTAGTAAGGCTTATACTTATAATAAATTAGCTACTTAGTTAAACTCTTTTCTCTTAGTAGTAATAATTTATAAGCTTCTTAAGCTATTAATTATAGTTATTAATAAAGCTTTTTACCTAACCCTTAAGGGCTAAAGCTTTAAGTATAACTTTACTAGTATAATAAAGACCTTTATAAGTTAGAAATAATAAAAGCTCTCTATACTTATTATATATATTTAAGAAAGCTTATAAGGTATAATAGAATTAATTCTTATTAAAAAGAAGGCTTAGATATATAGAATTAATATTAAAGCCTAATTTCTATTACTCTTAAAGTAGCTTATTTAGTATAGGTATTAAATTTAGTAAATATATACTGCTTTTCTTAAATTCTAATATAATATTATAATATAAGAAGCTATTAGTAAATATATAATTAAAGGCCTTAAGATATTATATTTTTATAAAGAATAAGTGCCCCTCTTAAAGGGATTATTAAATTACTTATTAATATATAGCTTTAAGTAGTTAGAAGACCCCTATATTAAGAGATTAAAGAAGGTGTATTAAGTAAGGCAGAAAGATAATAATAATAATATTAAATTTAATATAATAATTAATAAAGTTAAGACTGCTATAGCCTATAAAGCTATTAATAATAATAAGCCTATAGATCTTTTAATTAAGGGGGTGCTAAATAGGTTCTAAATTAGTTACCTAAGGTCTTATTTCTTTATAAAGCTACTTATTATAATTAAACTATTAAGTAAGGGTCTTTTTTAAGCATTATGCCTATATAGAATACCTTTAAGACTACTTATTAAAGTTATAAATCTAATTAAATATAATGCTTTAGCTACTAAAGCTAGAAGGTAATTATATAAATTATATATTACTATTAGCTTTAATCTTAAACTATAATTCTATTAGGTAGCATTAGAAGAATAGCTATAGAGAAATTACATTACTAATAGTATTTATAAAGGCAATTAGTGTTAATAACTTATAATTTAAGGGATTAAATACTTTTAAGCATACTCTCTTTAAAGATATAGCTATAATAATAACTTTGGTTTATTTATAAATACACTCTAGTTAGATTCTATACTTATCTTTATTCTAATACTTTAATAGGCTAATTCTATAGTCTTTAATAATTTCTATAAAATAGTTAAAGAACTCTTAAATATAGAAGGGATTAAAAGCTTAGAAAGCTTTCCTAAATTTATTAATAGCTTTAATTATTATTATTTAAAGCTTTAGGTGGTATATAATTTACTATAAATACTATATTTTACTAATAGGCTAAAGAGAGGGATTATAATAGCTTTATAATATATTAGTAGCTTCTTTAATATAACTTTTAAAGGCTAGGAAGCCCTCTCTTTATATTTATTAAATATAAGCTATAAGAGCTTTATGTTTATTATTTATAATATTTAGTAGGCGCTCTCTTTAAAACCTAGCTTATTATTCTTTAAGGGAATTATAGCTTATTCTTAGTATTTTATTAATTACCCTTTAAATAAATAATTTAGAGATATTATAATATTCTACTGTAGCTTATATAGAGATTTAATAAGAAATTAGAATAGATTTATTAGTATTTAATTAAATTAATAACTTTAGGGGGGTCTATAGTGCTCTTAATTATAACCTCTTTAAATTATTAGGTAAAGATAGTAAAATTCCTTATAATTAAAGGACTTCCTTAGCGGCAGTAAGTATACTAGGAGGGAATTTATACTATTATAGTTATATTATAGTTATAGCATAGTAATAGATTAAAAAGAATGTATTATTATAGGTTATAATAGTAAATTTTGCTATAAAACGCTAAGAAAAAGCCAGGTGGCGGGGTGGTCAGGTGTCCCGGAATAATGTAGTTGTCCCCGATTTTTGTGGTCTACTTAGTGGAACACTAAGTAGGTCTACGAGTAGTTTTGGTTTTTTTTCTTTTTAGAACTAAAGTATTTCTTAATGTAAAATCAGTAGTTTCTTTGGTCTTGACTAGTATATAACCTTTAAATAATAAAATAAAAAGCTTTAAAGTCAATAAAAATAATAAAAATAGCTAAATTAAGTTAATATAGCATGTAGTATAACTAAAGCTTACTTCCTTAAAGTTTATTATATATATTTATATAATACGTTAATGTAAGGCAAGCGAGTGTGTGGCTATGGGTGGTCCTCACATATAGAGGCACAGAATGCATTATTTAATAATCTTATAGCTGTCCCTCCTTTTTATGGTCTACTTACTAGGCAGTGGAATACCAAGTAGGTCTACGACTAGCCTGCTCTTATTGTATGAAAACCGTGTAGCCGTTCGTGGATCACAACGTACAGAGCCTACCTAGCACGGTTTTTGAGAACTCTTTCAAGTCCACTCAAGTACCTACAGTGGGGTGTAGTTACCATGTTGATCACGGGTCTTAGTGACCATGTATTATTAGACCCTTCTTTTTTTCTGTCTCCCCAGAAGTCAGAGAAGACCCAATACAGTGACGCAAAGCACCTCAACTCAATACAACGTTGAGTAGTCACTGCTTGTCAAGAGCTAAGTGTTATGGTCCTGTCATTCCTCGCACTATAGGTACGCCTTTGAACAGAGTTCTGCAACCGTATATGTATGTATGTAAACAATGCGCCACCGTCAACGCACAAATCCCACCCACCTTCTTTCTACATGAGAGAACAAGTACCCTTAGCTGGGGCCTCTCCAGGGTTTTGTGACTTTTCGATCTGTGCAATGAGAAGTTCGAAGGCGCACCCGACATTCAAGCCGTATCGTGCGCTAGCCTCCGTCCAACCGCATTGAAATTTGTCCGAGAGTTTCTTGCCTTCCTCTGGACTAACTTGACGCTGCTCGGGGCGAAGATCACTCTTGTTTCCAACAATGACGATGGGCACGGATTCGCTTCCCTGAATTCCCAGTCAATAACATATACTTTGCAGCAGTAAAAAGCAAAGCAGAATACATGGTGCGCTCACAAGGTGATTGAGAATCTTTTCTCTGATAACTTGAATCATCTCGAACGAGGGCAACGACGAGACTGAGTATACGAGCATATAACCGTGTATGCCGATAAAGTGTTTCGAATTTAATATACTATATTCATCTTGGCCGGCCGTATCGACAATCTCGGTGGCATAGTCTTGTCCCTTGTGTCGAATTGTCTTGCTAAAAGTGTTTTCGATAGTCGGATAGTAGCTTTCGACAAAATGTCCATCGACGAATCGAACAGCAAGCGTGGATTTCCCTGCTATGATCAGCATCTTTTAGGCACATGAATAGGCTCAATACGTACCCACGGATCGACTGCCGACGATGGCGACCTTTCTCTGCTTCGGCGCTGGCATTGTCTACAGTGGTAATCTCGACGCAACCCCAGACCTAGGTTCCGCAGGTACTAGGGCTGGCTTTGTGCCAGGAGTAAACGTCTCCTGAAATGAGGTTACAAGATTTAGTTGCTGTCGGCCATGCGATGCTGTAGGGTTCACCAGAGTCAGTGATGTCCGGGACTCCGGTAGGGATGCTGCCCAGTAGGTGGTTGTCAACTCATCCGCCGGGAGCGCGCCTAGTGTGCCCACATATGCACACACACCACCACCACCGGAACCACTTGGTCACCGGTGGAGACAAGGATCCGGGCGTCTTGCCACGTTCGACTTGAATCAAGACTGTGGACTTACCTACCTAGTACTTACTTACTTACTTAATATCCAGCAATAAGTTCTATGGCCCGTGGCGAGAGTGCAATCAAGAGCAATGAACATCGCACACATTTCCCTTTCTATGATTTTTATGCACGAAGGACTGGAAGGAGATCAGGCAACTTCAACTGATGCGGGCGCACTCAAACAGAGGGAAGGGCTACGAGTCTTAGGGGGCCAATTCTAAATACCTGCAGCAGTCTGCGGTCAAACTACTCATATTCAATTCATCTTTTGGTTTGATCCGCCCAATTGAGAGCAGAATTTATTCGACTTGTCTGAGCTCCTCCACAAGAGCATCCATGGCATGGGCTTTGCTATCGACAGCCTTGTAGAGATGTGCAAACTGCTGAATTGAGCTCCTCAGACTCTGCAGGGCATTACGCCCAACGCAACTCTCAATGTGTTCTCTCGCTTGCCCAGCCAGACACATATAGCCAAGTAGCACGGACAAGTAGCCAACCGCTACACTTAGCTTGGATTTGTTCACGGAATCGGCCTAGAATTTTATCAGTACGGGATATCAGTGTACGTCGACGTTCATGACCAGCTTTACCTCGCCGACAGACTGTTGCTTGTCCTGCCAAAGTGTCATAAGCTTTCCCATGGCGTCTACATTCACCGCCCTGCGAGCTGATGAGCAGTGCTCCATGATATTAATCATCACACCCAACATTAGAAGCAGTTCGTCGTATTTCTCGTTTTCAAGCTTTCCGAGCCCAATGGTGGCGTGAACGCTTGTGAACAATTCGCTGATACAAATGGCCAACCTTGCAGAAAGGTGTGGATCATCGAATGCTGCGGCTTCGTCTTCCCCGTTAGTTGTGTTCAGCGCAAGTTTGAGGACAGCTGATTCCAGCTCAGCCCGTCCACTAGGCCACCGCTGGATTGTTTTTAAGAGCAGGCTGGAAATTCTTGTTGGATGGCCACCATCGCTGTTCAGTCTTGGGCTCACACCGGCGCTGGATTGTATTTGAAGTGCGAAAACAGTTAATGCATAGTCTACATCATCGGGGGAGCCTTGTTCGCTGGCCCATGTTGCAACAGCAATAATAGCCTGCTGCGACTCCAGCAAAATCCGATCCAGGAGTGCAGCATCCGCACATCGACTAAGCAGAGCCATCAGCTGCAGTGCTGCAGTTCGCGGCGAGATGCTTGTGGGCTGATAGCCGTGCCAAATAGGAAGGTGTTGCAGTATCGTCTTGACCTCTTTAACTGACGATCTCGTAGTTCGAGACGTGCTGAGCCTCTTCTGCGTAGCTATGACCGCGATGTCCTCGTCCGTGGAGAGTAGCCTGGCCAACAATTTTCCAATGCCATCGTCCGCAAGCTGGCGAAGCAGATTAGGGGCTGGACCAGAACTTAGAAAGCAAATTAGGGCTGCTATTAGAGCGAAGCCGCAAATCGAATCCATCTCATCTCCAACCTTGCGAGCAACTGTATCGCGAGACGCGTGATCTCTGAACTGCCGTAGAAAGTCCTTCCGTTGAAGCTTTTGCACGAGCTCGCATAGGGCATTCCTCCTCATGGTAGAGACATCTGTGCTTGGAACCCCAATCCTGTATAATAGATCGTCCATCTCATCTGCAAATCGATTATTTGCACCCGCACGACGCAATTCGTGGACACTCTTGATTGCGGGCTGCGCACACACATCAGGCTCTGACTCGTCCAAAGCAAATACGTCTGTCGGTGATGGTGAACCCGGACGAGCATCTACGATCAAAGGATCCAGATTACTATCAAGGCCCCTGATAGGATTGTGGAAGGTTTCTGGTGTGTGTGATTCGCGAGCAATGGTCCGCGATTCGCGGTAGGTGAACCGGACTTTGCGGTTAGTGGGAGTCGTCCCCCGACGGTCAAGGCTTCGTGCATGCGCACCATGTGTAGGTAAGTTCTGCAGCATCCCTATAGACGTTCGCTCCGGTGATTTGCATCGACCTGATTCTGCTTCATCAGAATCTGCAGTTGCGTCGTGGGTAGCTAGCGCGGCCTTCTGAGCCGCGAGAGCATCAATCAACCGTGGTCTTCGTGAAGAAGTACTTGAGCGCTTAGCGCTCTCGGAGCCACCAGGTTTCGGACTTGAAATTCGCCGGATTAGAGATTCAGACCGCGCAGCTAGTTGCGTCTCTGGACTTCGACGTTGAGTTATATCCTTCAAATGGTCCGGCGCGAACGCTGTCGCATAGTCTCTTTTTTGCAAAGGAAGATTATGCAACGAAGTGCTGTTACTAGCACCTGAAGACTTTGTATTCGATGTATATGTTTCTGTCACTCGTGAGTTTTCCTGACAGGGGTCGTTTGGTCTCGATACTTGATTGCTGATGGTTGATCTCGGCGATTTTGGTCTGTCGAAGGGCTGTTCTAGCTTGGGTTTAGATGTTGTGTACGGCTTTGAATCACAATCGACTTTTGCAATAAGAGGGCGCTTGCGTGAAGAGCCGCCGCCATATGTGGCCAGCTTCTTCTTCGAGGTTGGCGTATGTGACGAGGCCATAGGATCTTTACAAGGCGTACCGGGAGATGAGCCCGAAACTTGCCGACAGCAGGTCTCAATGTGTACGAGAAGGAGCCTGAAGTAGTCGAAACTACAGCAATGGAAGCTTGATGTACAGGTAAGTAGAGCAAAGAAGGGTTCGACGATTTTATGTAGGTAAATGACCAATTGTCAGCAGTTCGCAAACACAACATCTGCTCAGAGAGTGGGAGATCAAGAGACTGGAGACTTAAGTTACTAGGTACTACCTACTAGGGCAGGTAGGTACCAGGTACACGTGCCGCACCCCACTAGGTGGAGCTTATCACTAAGCAGGTCTGCATTATATAATTATAAATGTTGATCTCTTTTTATAATGCATCACGTAGCTAGTCTTCTCAACTAAGACCAATGAGTCTATTAATTTTTATATACATATATGCTTTTATTTCTAATAAATATTAGTATTCATTATAACGTTTAAAAGATTGCTAGAAGTTTAATACTGCTATGATAATTTACTAAACAATTGTAGTTTATATAGTAATGGATTACAAGCAATTAGCAATAATATAATTTATTTAGTCTAGCTTATTTAACAACTTAGCTTTTAAACTAAGAGGGTAAATATTAGTGTTTTAGATACTAAGCTTTTAAAGTTATAAACTTATAATATCTCTATTACAGTAGAATACACTAGCTACTAAAATCCTTTACGTTATATTTAATAAATTTATTAGATAGGATTTTTCTCTTTAAAGGAAACTCTTATTACATGCATACTTACATATATGATATACTTGTAGGTGTAGTCATCTTAGCACTAAGGGCATAAGCAGTTGTCCTGGCTCTTTAGTGGAACACTAGGCTGGTCTACGGGTCCCTCCCCTGGACAACCTATTATGTCATTCGTCCGGACAGCACTAACTGCCCCTCCAAAATATTTTACAAGGCTGCATGTGCAGTTACACTTACCCCACGTTAGTGTACAATTTGATCATCTTTTTCGTGGCTGATGCGAAGAAATTGCCTGACAGCTCTTGATGGAACTCTAAAAAAAAAGCTCAAATTCCACACCCTCAAAGCTTTCAAGTGAGGAATTACACGATACTGTAACCGAAATGGATCCAATGGAGAGTATGTCCGTCTCGGGCGGACTTGTGCCCAAGGACTTCGACGCCGCGGAGGCAGGAAACATGGAAGATGTGCGTTACGACTCTTATGTGACCAAGCGTCAAGTGCGACACTGACCTGGACGATTTTGAGAATGTAGATGGAGAAGCAGTTTGCTGTTAAAGGTTCGCCAACTCTTGCATCTGCTTGTGAAAATTAGGCCACTCGCTAAGTCAGCAGGCAGTCGTTCAACATATGCAGACATACTGGTCTATTCTCGAAAAGGTCAAGGGCTCAAGTCTACGGCTCACGAAAATGGATGATGAAATTTATGACCATCTCAAAGAAGCTTTTCCCGATTTCGATCCAGCTGCCACTATCGACGAAGATGATATGAAGAGCAAGAATGGAAAGGAGCGCTGGAGAAGCTTCATGATGGCCTACGAGAAGAAAATTGACGACTATAATTTTGGGACGATGGTCCGGAATAATGCCAAAGTAGAGTATGAGGAGAACACAACGGTTTTTGGTATGGATTCGTTCAATTGCTATTGTATCTGACCGTCATCAGTCGTGTAATTTACTAACATTTGTTTTCCACGTAGTTCCGCGAATGCAATTTTATGCCATAGAAATTGCGAGGTGGGCACATCCATCCTTTCTGAATAGTCAATCATAGCCCTTGAGTTCCTAACACGTGCAAAATCTAGGAACAAGAACGGATTAAATGACTGGATTTATGAGCAGGCGCAGGCTGAAAAGGCAAAGTCTCAGAGCAATTAAAGACACGGTTTCATGAGATTGCCTCTCGGTTTTGTGAGTTACGAGATAAACGATGAGAACAAGGCACGCACTGCGAGCACCTCTAAATGCCATGATCCTGACCATCATGACTAGTATGTTTGTCCGTTGATTGTCGTGGTTTGCGTCTCGCACTTCAATTTTGGATTGGAAACATGTGCTCTACGGACGTCGTGATGGCGATAAAATCAATTGAGTATTCATTATAGTGCACTACAGCTTGTAGCTATGTGAGTATCAAGGTAGTACATACAGTGCTTGACGATTTTGTTTTTACCTAACAAGGCATACTGTTTTAGTATAGACATTATAGCTTTAATGCTAGTATATTATATAGTACTATTTTTTCCCTTAATTTGCTAGCTTGGTTACTAGGCCACATGCTTTAGTAGTGGTTTCTTATAATGTGTTTGAAAATTATAATAAATTAAAACCACAATAAATGAGGAGTTCATTATACTAAAACTAAAGGTTTCTATTTAAACAAGATAAAAAATACTTAAGTAAATATAATTATAATGATGATAATAAAGAATAAATACTAGATAAAGGATAATTTATACTTGTATATAAAATGGATTATCTTAAGCTATTAGCCATGTTAATTTTAGCTGCTTGATAATTTATAAACTCTTAGTACTTTATACGTATATATATTACAAAGACTTTAGATAAATAAGCTATAATACAGAACATAGAACAAAACAGAGACATGTTATGTAAAAATAGCTTTCAAATTTGACGATGATTCATCATTACAAGCTTGCTTGTTGGAGTCCAGATCCTTGAACGTAGCATGGACAACACGTGCAACAACGACGATGTACGATCTAGAGAGCGGCGGTTGATAATATGTAAAGTATATTATGAGTAGACACTGTAGTTTCCGGGGCAGGATAGATATATAAAATACCGTCAGATCGTGAATGCTAATACAATCGGTACCGTGGTGCCACTCGTGATGACTGAATAAAGTTGCTGTTTAAACAAATTATCAAGAGGCAACAGACTGTCATTAAAGGAAAAATGTAACTGTACTTAATGTAGTCAGCTGGGGAGTGCTTTGCTTTGACGTGGAAAGTTGGAAACAGGGTACCCAAATCCGTATTCTAGGGCGCGTCACTATGAGTTGAGCAGACGTTATACATGGAAATGCCATAGCAGAATGCCAACTTCTGTAGCCGCAGCCAAAGCTGTCATGCTAGCTCTTTATACTCTCCTTGTAAGATCAAAATCGGGCTCTAAAAAAAACAGAACAAAAGAAAATCGCCTGGAAGAGGTTGTCTGAGGAGGAGAAAAGAAGAGCAATGATTCTGTGTAAAACCAGAAATGAGAGTGTCGCGGAATTTGTCAACTTTTGGACCACAGCAGTTGTCGCGAAGCCATTCCAGTCGCTTCCAAATTGTCGTCGTATATTGAATTAATCATTAATTTTGCCCTATTGGTTCAGCGGGTAGATGCTTGATTTCCCTCGATATCAAAATGGCAGGGGAACGTCCAAGCACGCAATCTGCGATATGAGGCTCACAGTATTTGAGACAAAAGTCCCGACACTAGAGTTAAGAGCATGCCAGAATTCGAACGGGAATATCGTGATATCCATTGAGGAGTGAGGAGTGGCCGTCGTTATTGAGTCGAAATCATACACGGAGAACGCCCTTGAGCACGCAGCATACGGTGTCAGACGAAGAAGGAACAAGGATTGAAGTCGGAATTCCAGTCAATTTTTTCTTCGACCTGTCAAGGACACCTCCCTCCAAGCTCGCCGACCCAAGTATGACCGTGGGATAATCACAAGAATAAATAGAAAAAAAAAATGTTAATAGCCGACTCAAAGACGATAAGACCAATGACCATGGAAAGATAAATCAGTCTGCCGGAAAGCTGGGCCTGGCACTAGAAATCATAGACAGTTTAAAACGCTACGGTGGCGTCGTGACGGATGCCGTGATGGGGTCAAATGTTGAAGCCTCGCTTTTCACTGGCGCAAGCTAACTTGGACGCCAAAATTGCGACTCGATAAAGCAATCATTTGCTGGATCCGTGCCAGTACCTAAGCTTCCGGCTCCGTTAATATTCATGAACTACGGGAAAGCATTGGGGAAGGAGTTTCAAACACGGCATTTTTGTAATGAGGCACCTGTGCATAACAAGCGTTATTCATGAATTCAGACTTTTTCTAGGAAGTTGGTATATCTAATAACTTCAGTGACTGCAAATTCAGCGCATTAAGCCGATGATAGTCCCGCGTGGTCTCCGACAAGTGAAGCATGTCATGTTCGTTTTAGGCCTGTCCGATTCCCAAATGCTCAGGGTCAGCTCGGACAATTCTCAGGGTGTTGGTGTTACCCATGCCTCCCTTCCAGCCCTGCACAACAACCACAGTGTCACCAGGTGCGAGAACTTTAAGTTCCAAAGCGTGGTTGACAGCCCACTTGATGCGCTTGTCGACATCCTCTTGCCAGTTGACCTTATTAAAATCCGGCTTAGCTTCAGGGAACAAAAATGGGTAAACTCCACGGTAAAGGTGACTGAATCGGGAAGTTGTTGCGTTTCGGGTGACCATGAAAATGGGGCAGACAGGACGGTACTTGGAAAGCAGCTTCGCAGACTCTCCTGAAGTTGAGAGTACAATGATGCCACCGGCAGCAAGGTCAAGTGAGGCTCGAACAGCCGCCATGGCACAAGATTCGACGATTTTGACCGGGCGTTTGGCTAGAGTGCACATCTCTTCAAAGTGCGAGACATAAGGAATGGAGTTTTCGGCCTTCAGGCAGCACTCGTGCATTTCTCGCACCGCTTCACAAGGGTAATTGCCCTTGGCCGTTTCACCAGACAACATGACGCAGTCAGCTCCGTCAGTAATGGCATTGCCCACGTCGCTGATCTCGGCACGGGTAGGGCGAGGGTTCTTGATCATGGACTCAAGCATCTGAGTAGCGCAGATGACAGGTTTTCCAGCGATGTTGCACATGGCAATGAGCTTCTTCTGCGCTGCGAACACTTCGGCAGCAGGGATCTCAATACCCAAATCACCTCGTGCTACCATCACACCGTCAGTCTCCTCCAGAATTTCCGGGAAATTATTGAGACCCTGTCGGTTTTCAATCTTGGCAATGATTTGAATTTGCTTGCCCTCTTCACCCAATACGGCACGGATGTCTTTGATATCCTGGGCGCGGCGGATAAATGATGCAAACACCATATCCACGTTGTTCTTGACGCCAAATTGTAGGTCGGCCTTGTCCTTTTCAGACAAGGCTGGAAGATCGACATCGGTGTTGGGCAGGTTGACGCCCTTTCTCGATGAGATGAAACCGTTGTTTCTGGCACGGACCTCGACAGTCTTGTCGTCCTTGATACTCAGCACATCGAAGGCCAAGACGCCATCATCAACGTAGATAACGCGTCCAGGCTCGATGACCTTGGTGATGTTCTTGTAGTCAACGTACCTGTTGTATTTTGAGGGCTGTCAGTTCCAACCAGTGTTGAGCCTGCGGGAAAGGCAATGGATGCAGGGGAAAGCCGGATGCTCCTGCATGGGGGAAAGCCCAATGCTCACATGTTTTCAGTGTCACAGCAAGTGGAGTACTTCTCGTCAGTGGTGAAATTCATCACCTTGCCTGCCGAGATGGGAATGTCTTCATCATTTGTCGTGTTGCCGGTCCGGATCTCGGGGCCTTTGGTGTCAAGAGCAATGGCAACAGGGCGGCCAGCATGACACTTCACCGCTGCTCTAGTATTGTCAATGACAGATTGATGGTATTCGTATGAACCGTGAGAAAAGTTCATTCGAACCACGTTGAGTCCTGAGTCACGCAGCTTGTTGATAGCTTCGACGGAGTTGGTCTTGGGGCCAATCGTGCAGATGATGGCAGATCGGCGATAATTGCGCTCGGGGCTGTAGGCAGTATCAAGCGAAGCCAGCCAGGCGACTTTGCCACCAGTGTCGAGGTGGTCTTTCTGCGCAGCAGCCATAATGCTAACTGAGTGGGATTGACTAGTCGCCATTGTGAGAGATATATCGTAGTCTTTTCTATGATAAACAAATGGGTCTTAATGGAGATTCTAGCTAATAATGAATTCATCTGAAAGCTCGAGTATTCTACACATTTCCTGACGACACACAGCAAGGGGCTAGGTTGAAAAGCAACCAAAAAAAGACGGGAGCTGGCCGATGCAATAAGAAAGGGGACAAACCTGAAAATTAACTCGGCAATAGAGCCAAGGGAATAGAACTAGGGAGACGAATGGCGAGAAAGTTTGTGTCAAGCTGCTGGTTCCAGTTTTTGGGTAATGGAACTTTGAAAAGAGAAAAGAGCGAGCGAACGAGGCAGCGATGTGGGCGAGGGAAATGGGGGAGTCAGCAAACAAATGACTCTGGTTGAGACCAAGCACTGAATGGTGGGGTTTGCAAAGTGCTTTCTGTTGGCGGGGTTCATGGCGCAGGGGAGCTTACAAGGGGACACCCTGCTTTGCTGTCTGTCTGCCCAAGTGGTCTGGTTTTTGTTTTTGTTTTTGTGTAGGGGGGGCGTTGGCCGCATAAGTCCTGATTACTCCGTTGTCGTGCGGCCAAGGATAAGGGACGGGCAGGGTTGTCTTCCTTAGGTTGGGGTCAACAGGAAATGTGATCTAAGAAATGGCAAAACATGTAAGGAATGCTAAAATAACGCGATTGAGCTTTTATTGTTATCAAAGACGTACAAAATTTGTACGCGACTGGCTAAAGACGGAATCCCAGGCAAACTTCGGGACGTTGAGAACTTACATACTTGCAATACGAGTCAGAACGTCTCATTGAGGATTTGGAACGTCGTAGATGTGCGCATATACAATGTATGCAACCAGTATTCCCTCCCGAGAAGACTGCACCCCTCCGTTCCCGACCGCATTTTATCCCTAAGTGCTGAGAAGGTTACAATTTCAGCCACACCACTTTGATATCTGGTCAAAGTAGTTATATAAGAGATACTTAACACATTTTACTAACCCATACTATAAAATAGACAATTCTGATACCTTAAGCTCTATATTTAATATGCTAATAAGCAGTTTCTCCTAGCGGCTCCTAAATCCTAACTGTTCAGTGCTTATAGCAGTTGTGCTGCTCTTAGCTACTTGTGCTACTAAGTATTATCTTGCACAATGCTATACCTTATATAACTTATGATATTGATATAATATATTTTTTACAATATGATTAAAATTCTAATTCAAGGCCCACTTAATTCTTCCTAAAAATTAGGAGTTAATGTAACATTCAGAAGAATGCTCTATTAATTTCCTGAGTATTAACTCCTAAAAGAGAGCTATATTCTAAGTTTTTTAATCTTCTTTCATTGTTTAAAATAATTAATATACTTAAATAATATATTAAGGCTAGATGTGAGATACTGCTTAGTGGAGTGAAGACTAAGACATAGAAAATGCACTATAATATAGATACTAAGTAGAGGGTAGTGCTTAAAGGTATAAATCTCTACTTTATTATATAAATATATTGTGACGGGGGGAAAAGAAACACAACACTAAAGGGAGCGGTATGCCCATAAACGCAACGAAGCTCCCCGTCGTATTCTGGATTGTGATGGTGGCAAGCGGGCACTTAGAAGAGGGAAACCTGTATAAGAAAAGTTATAGATAGTTAGAATTCTTTTTAATTAAATAGTTTAGAATATTAGAAAGTTAAAAATAGCAAGGGATTTATAATAAAATATAGAATATCTTTAATATAGTAGTAACTATAGCTAGGTTATTAGAATATTATAGTAATAAGTGCTTTTACATTTATATACTAAAATTAAAAAATAGGAAATAAATAATATTTTTTAACTATTTAAGGGCTTAGGACCTTTTTATACTATTTAATTAAATAGTTTAATTATATTACGCTAAGGTCTAATGCCCTTAGTTATTATAATAACCTCTTTTTACCTATTTATAGCCTATATCTCTTTAGCTTTAATATAATACCTCCCTAGGCTTATAGTCTTAGAGAAATAACTATAAGCTAATAAAAATAATATTAATAGGACTTAAATAAAAGTAAAAAAAACTCTTCTAATTAAATAATTCTAATATACTCTTAGTTTAATTTTATTCTTCTAGTTCTCTTTAATAGCCTAAGCATAGTTAGGGTTATTAGGTTATTTTTCCTTCCTTACTACTTCTTTAGTATAACTAATTAACTATTTATTATATTATAATATTACTAAGCTCTTTTAGCATAAGATTCTGCTTTTTCCTTATTACCTTTTGTTTTTATATATACTTTTATAGTAATTTCCTTCTAAGCTTTATAGGCTACTAATTTTAGGGGAATAATTAATAAATATAACCTAAAACTAAGGGAAAGGGCTAAGATATTGCATTAAGGGACCTTCTTATAATATAGCTTAGGTAGTAAACCTATTATAGTAGTATAGGCTGCTTTTTAAAGGTTAATTTCTTTAGTATCTCTTAATAATATATTATAAGCTAAATCTTACTCTTCTCCCTCTAATTCTTTAAAGTAAGTAGCCTATAGCTATTTACTATAATTAGCTTTATTTAACTTTTATTATAGCACTTCTTTAGCTTATACTTCTTTTATTATATACTTAGTAATATTACTATTTAGCTATATTTATACCTTAGCTATAAATTCTTCCTACTAATACTACTTTAAAGCTTTTTTCTCTTTATATAAACTACTAAATAAAGGTATAGATAGTTATAAGAGATTTATAAGAGTACTTAAGGTTAATATACTATATTTACACTATCTCCTAATTTTATTAAGGGAGTAAGGGGACTGCTTAAGTAGTATAAGCACTTTTAATATAATAGTAAGTAATAATAAAGGACTTTTAAAAAAAAGAACCTTTTAATTAAATGCTTTTTATAAAATTAGTAGTAAAGAAGGAAAGTAACTTATTTTTTATAAGATTATAATATTATTAAGTTTCTACCTTTATTAAATTATTTGCCTTAAAATAATGCTATTAGTAATCTAGAGCTTAAAGTATATTATAATTATTAGTAGGACCTAGGAATCCTATAGTTATATACTTTAGAACTATGCTTACTTATAATTATATATTATAACTTACTTAATATTACTTAAATAATAGTTCTAGGCTATTAATATAAAAGAAAGTAACTAGCCTTCCCTAGCTATTTAGCTAAGAATTTAAGAAAAAAAGAATTTCCTTTTTAGTTTTTAATTAAGGTAGCTAATATTAAACCTAATATATTAACGCCCTTAGTTTAAATTAAATAGTATTATATATTCTAATTTATTTATAGCTATATTAGTAAATAGGTATAGAGTTCTTTATATTCTAACTCTATATATAGGTAGGTTATTAAGAATATTATTTATAAATACCTATTACTATAGAGAAAGCTTAAAATAAGCTATAGGCTATTTTAATAAAGAAGGTTTAATAATAGCTTTTATAGAAATCTTTATTTTAGCTTAGTTATTTAAAATTCTATTATAGTGAATTTTAGTAAAACCCCTTAAAATATAAATAAAGAAGGTAAGATAGGCATAGCTATACTTATAGATACTATTTTAGGCTAGTTTAGGGACTATAATAGCTCTAAACTTATATAGATAATTTAGTATTTATAGAACTTATTTAAACCCTTTAATAAACTTTTTAAACCTAGCTTTATAATTATAAGGAAGAGTATTATAAAAGTATAGGTAGCTTATATATTAATTAAAGATAAAGGCTATCTAATAGTTTATAAAGTAAATAAACCCTATAGTAAAGCATTTACTATACTAATTTTAGTATAATAAGTATATATTTTATTAGCTACTATATTAAATATTAATTAAATTATTATTTAAAAGCCTATTATATATACTAGGGATCTTAGCTTTATAATTCTTAATTATTATATTTATATCTTTAATATAAAACTTATAGGGTAGAAAAACTATATATTTCTTAAGTTTTTACTTAATAATTCTTTTTATAGTAATAAGGGTAAACTAGTTAAGCTAATTATTTTTAAATTCTATAAAAAAAGTATATAAGAGTCTATAGATATTGCTTAGGTATTCTTACTACTTTATTTTTATCTAGCCTATATTAATTAGCTTTATTTTTATATAGCTATCTATATTAAATAGCTAAGGGTTAAAGTATATTATATAGAATAGCTAGTAAAATTTTAGCTAAAAGACTATAAGCTAAGCAAAGAATATATAATTAAGTAAAATAGTAATAAGTAATATTTCTAAAGTTATATAAAATTTACCTAATTTACTATATAATTTAGTAATTATAGTAAGTAAAGGTAAACTTTATAGGTAAAAGTAATTTACTTTTTTAGGATTAATATATTAAATATTTTAGGGAATGCTATACTACTAAGGGATATAGTTAGTTATATTAGTAACTAATTAAATAGTTTAAATAATAGAAAGTTAAGAAAAATAAAAGTATAGCTTTTTTTTTATAAATAAAATAAAATCTATAAGCTTAGGTAAAGAAAAGGGGATAATATATCTTATAGAAATATAAATAGTTATAAAAGGGAATTCTAGGGTAAAAAAAGGAATAGTATAGGCTTATATAAGTAGAGAGGTTTCTTAAAAGGTAAGGTTATAAAAGAAGGAAAGAAGAGAGAGGAAAAAGAGGTAGGAAAAGAGGTAAGTAAGGCTATATTTATTATAATAATATAATTTAGCACCTAATTTTTATTAAAAATAATAATTGCCTAAGAGACTAACTATTAGGTAGACTATTTAATTAGTTACTAACTATTAACTTTAAGTTAGTAATTTATAGTATAACCTCTTCTATATAAAGCTTTTAAATATATCTCTTACTTTTTTATTATTTTATTATTTTTCTTTTTTTTTTACTAACTTTTTTTTTTCTTTAAATGCTTTATTTTTTAAATACTTAAATAGCTTTTTTTAGTATAAATTATCTTAACTAGCCTTATTTTTAGCTCTTTAATATCCTTAATATTATTACTTAAAAGGTTAATAAATAGTCCTTTTCTTCTTTAAATAATTTAGTATAATATAATAGAGGCGTAATTTTTTATATAATAACTAAGGCCTATATAATATATAATTTATTTAATTAGATTATAAATATTAAAGCTAATAACTCCTAAGTTCTATTATTTTTTCTAGATTTTAGTGCTTAGTAGTACTAACCTTAGTAAGGGTAGTGTCTTTATATATTCTTTAATTACTATTTAAAGAAAAAAGCTTAAGAATTAGCTATAATACTATATAAACTTCTTTAAAGCTATTTCCTTTTAAAAGAATCTTTTTAAAGAAGTTTTATATACTTATTTTAAACTTTAGAAGCCTACCTATACTAAAAAATAAATTAGTAGTATTATTATTTTTATAAAGCTTACCTATTCTAAGGGGTATTTTATAATAATAGTTATAAAACACTTTAAATAAAAGCTATTTTTTCTTATATAAATATATAGAATAGTAAATAAGGTATTTTACTTTTTTTATACTAATATATATTTTAAAATAGTTACTACCTTTAAAGAGTATATAAGTGCTCTTTATTATAAATATATTTCTTTTAAAAATATTTATAATACTGCCTATAGTAACTATATTTAAAAGTCTAAGAGCTATAAGTAGGTATAAGCCTAGGGATATTATATAAAAGCTAGTAATACTTATCCCCTTATACTCTTTTTAAAAAAAGAGGCTAAGAGGGCTAATATAGAGAATCTTTTAAATATTACGTTACTTAGTTTTAATACTCTAAATAAAAATATAGCACCTATTATTTTTATTAATATACCTTTTTCTTATTCTATATTATTGTAGAATTAAAGGGTTTTATTATAAAAAGATACTTATAATAAATAAAAGGAAATAATAAAGCTAAACCTAAGTAAAAGAATTATTTAATTAAAAAAAAAATAAAATAAAAA
>SRPU01000160.1:0-29234 GCA_018360185.1 Claviceps lovelessii
GAATTTTTCTTAGGGGTTTAAATTTAGTGTAATTAAAAAAACAGGGTTCTAAAAATACACTAAAAACAGTATATTTTAAAGGCCCTAGTATGCTTTAAGCTAGAAAATTGCAAATCTATTAGAATTCCATTGTAGCTAGGGGTCTTAAAGTAATAGCTTACTAAGCCCCTAATATTTAAATTAGATATAAAGGAATATTAAAGTATAATTAATACTATAATGTATTTTATGCTTTTAATAAGACCTAATATTACTTTTACATTATAGTAGCTTTTAATAGCCCTAGTAAGCCTGTATTTAGAGTATTTAAATGCTGCTAAAAACCTACTAAGATACCTTTTAGGTATAAAAGAATTAGCTATAATTTATAAGGGCCTAGCCCCTATAAATAATATAAAAACCCTTAAAGCTAGCTCTAGCTTAGTTAGATTTTGTAATAGTGACTTTGCTAGAGATAGAAGCTCTTTTAAATTTACCTATACTTATCTTTATAAGCTAGTAGGGGGCCTAATTAATTAGAAGTTAAAAAAGGCTAGCACTATAGCCTTATTAATAATAGAAGCTAAGTTTAATACTATTTATAAGACTTTTCTAGAGCTTTAGTGGCTTAAAGGGATTTTTATAAAGCTAAAAATACTTATAAAACCCCTTATATAAATTTTTTACAATAACTAAAGAGCTATAAAAACCGCTTATAATCCTACTCTTTATAGCTATATAAAGCATACCCTTTTAAAATTTCACTATAACTAATAATTAGTATTAGAAGGGCTAGCTAAGATTGCTTACCTAAATACTAAGAAAATGCTGGCTAATAGGCTTATAAAGCCCCTTATTAGTCCTATATACCTTATTTTCTTAGACCTTATAGGGCTAAAACCCCTATAATTTATTGCTAAAGCTACTATAATAACGCCTAGCTAAAGGCACTAAAACAACTATAAAAACACTTAGAAAATTAAAAATAATTATAAAACTAAAGAAAGAATAAGATCTCTGCTTTTAATAGCAATTCCTTTGTAAAATGCTATACATTACTATAGTAAAAAGTTATCTACCCTGGAGCCCTAACTTTAGGCTCTATAATTCTATAATTTATATTTATTTTAGAATTTTGTCTAAATTTTATATAACTTTTTCTTTTGCTTTTGCCTTTAGCGCTTTATAATAACTAGCCCTAATACTTCTTTAGAGGGGGTATTAAAAATAATAGGGTTATTTATAAGGGATTCCTTACTATTAGTGCTATAATTATAGCGCTTATAGAAGCATCTTATAGGGGGGCTTTGCTAGCTAGTAAAGCTAGTGTAAGCTAGCAAGCTTGCGTGCGTGCGTGTAGTATAACTATAAAAATCTAACTAAAGGTTATATATATAGAGCTTATAGCTGTAAGGTCTTTATAAATCTTTACTTTTTAACCTTTTCTGCCCTTTTATGCCTATTTTAATAGCTATATAGTTAGGCTAATAGCTATTAGGCATAGGGCTAACTTTAAATTAAATTTATAGAGTAACTAGTAAAGCTATAGAGAAATAAATTAAATAGGCTAACTAAGCTACTAAAGGCAGCTTAGTTAGTAAAGATAATTACTTTATAATATTAGTTTTTATTATTTTTTATAATAAGAAGGAATTTATAAAGAATTTTAAAACTAGATTCTTTATTGCTAAATTTAAGGCTTTTTTTCTATATAATTATTTAAAAAATTAATTTTTAGGTTATATATATTAATTTTTACTAAGTTAACTAAATAATAAGTATATTAGTAGCTAATTTATATAGCTATAAGTTTATTTTTTTATTTTTCTATATAAATAAATTTTATAGAAAATAAAAAGTAGCTTATAAAGCCTAGCTAATAACTAGGATCTATTAATAAGGTTAGAGGGTATATAAGAAAAGAAAGTAAAAAACCTCTTTATAGCTACTAACTATATAGACTATTAGAATTACTCTTACTAGCTATATATATCTATAAAGTTAGATTAAATATAAATTTTATTAAATATTATTATAAATTCTTTAGCGAATTAAATAGTGCTAAAAGCAACGTAAAAGCTTCTATTTTATGTAAGATTTAGCTAACTGCAGCTTGCTGCAGTGCTCTGCTCTGCAGAGCAGTGGACCTATACGTGCACGCTTACTGAGCCCACTACCTTAGTAAGCTGTGCTCTGCAGCACCCACCTTAGTTATTTCTAATAAGTTAAAAGTATATAAGCCTTTGTAATTCTAATTCTAGGGATCCGGATCCCACCTCTCTTTTTTCGAACAGGTTATGAGCCCGGTGGCGCAGTGGTCTGGCTGCACTGCACGCACACTCTGCGTAAAAGCCGCCACAGTGGGGATTTTGCTCCCTGCAAGGCCATGGGTTCGAACCCGGCCGACAACTAGAAAAAAAACGAAGATTATTATAAGGGAATTAGTGTAAGGTCACTCTGTAGTGGGCTCCTAGCGTATTACAAGTCTAGGGGGAGTGTTAAAAGTATATAAGCCTTTGTAATTCTAATTCTAGGGATCCGGATCCCACCTCTCTTTTTTCGAACAACTTATAATAAAATATTTAAAACTTTACTAAATTATTAAAAAAGTTAATTAATATAGCTTTATTCATTAACTTAAACTACTTTTAACTTTAAAACTATATAAAATATTTAATACTATAAACCTTACGTTATTTAAAGGTAACTTATATAGTAAAGAAGTAATATTAATATAGCTACCCCTTAAAGATAATATTAAAGTATATAAGGTAAAATAAATTATAATTTATAAATAAAAGAGTAAGCAATAAAAATACTTAATAAAATAAAAAGGCTATAATAAAATAACGAACTTATAAGTATTATAAAAAGATTTTACTTTTAAAAATATTATCAAAAAGTATAAGTAATTAATAAATAGGAAAATAGTAGTATAGTTATAAGTAAAATAGATTAAGAAAATAATATATATATTTTGTTTAATTAAATAAATTTATTTGGCTAAGCTAAGTAAAAAAAAATTAAAACTTAGAAATATAAAGTATATTGTTTTTATATAATAAAATTACTACTATAATTTCTTTTTTTTATTTTTCTTTTTAGCTAAACTTTTTATTAAATTAAAAAGTGCGTTAAGGAATATATATAGCTTAATAAAGTATAGTAAAGCTAAAGAGAGAGTCTTAGCCTACTTAGACTGTAAATATATAAATTATATATAATTATTAACCTAATAAAGAGTAAGCTATAGTAGTATATAAGTAAAAAAAAAGAAAAAAAGACTTATTAAGTAAAGATTCTTATAAATAGCTATAAGTAATTAAATTAGTTAATAGAAATAAGTAGTTAGTTTATAAATACTAGCTACTAAATTACTATATTTTATTAGCATTATTACTTTATACTATAGTAGCAATGTAGAACTAACTTTAAACCTCTCAGAAAGTAAAGAAAAAGAATTACTATATCTATTTACCCTTATTTTTAATAGTATATTAATACTTAAGTATAAATATAGTAAATAAGGTAATACTAATAAATATTAATAGTATAAACTATAACCTTATATAAAGCTATTATTACTTACTTATAAGTTAAAGTAGCTTTATATTAATAATTCTTTAAGTTACTTTTATACTATTACTTATATATAAATAAATATTAAATTACTTTATAGTAAAATATAATGAAATTACTAAACTTATTTTAATTATAGTATTAAAGAGTATATAAAATATTTTCTTTATATAAATAATATAGCCTTAATATATACTTAATATAGCCTTTTAATATTTTAAACCCTTATTATAATAATATTAATAATATTAACTTTGCTATTACTTTATAAGCTTATTATAGTTTAAAATCTTAAAGAAGTAATTAAATATATAATTAAAAAGGCTATATATTGTTACGTGCTGGATGTTACACGTAAATAGGGGGTACTTACACAATAGGTGTGGTACGTTATAAAGGTTATAAAGAGAGAACACTTAAGTTATAGATAGGTGGTTAAGTGTATATATAGTTAAAGTTATTATTCTCTAAGCTAGATATAGCGGAACCCTCCTTTATAAGGTGGGTTCTGCCTCTAGGGGCAAACTATAATAGGTCCCCCCTTTATAGAAGAAAAGGTAGCTTATTTTAAGCTAAAGTAAATAAATAAATAAAGAAAAGAAAGAAATTATTATAGGATTCTATATATAAAAGGGTTATAAACTAACCTATAGAAGCTATATATAGAAGTAAAAGATAAAACAAAACTAAGTGGACTATTATATAACTTATAGATTAAATAATATCTATAGTAAAAATCCTAAAATAATTACTATAATTCTATAGTATTTAGTATGCCTATGCCTTTTCTATTCTTACTAGTTATCCTTATTATTAGTAGATATATTATTATTAGTAGAATCCTCTACTTCCTTATTAAAGTTATTAGTAAATGCACTAGTATTATTAGGCTCCCTAGACTCCTTACTATTAAATTTGCTAAACTCCTTACTATTAGCCTCTGCATTATCCTAGGGGTTATTAAGATTTATAATATAATTCTAGTGTCTTATTATAAAGTGGATGTCCTTTGCTAGAGTGTATTATACTATAGGGATAGTAAGGATTCTTTTAAAAACTTCCTACCTATAGTAGTTAAATATAGCATTAAGGGTATAAATATTAAGGTTTATTACTATATTTTTAGCCTTTTTCTAATACTAAGTTACTCTTAGGTTATTATAGAGCTATGCTATTTTTATATTAAGGTTCTATTTCTTTTAATAAGAAGCTATACTATACTAGCCCTTTTAGGTTTTATTAGTATAGACTTTATACTTTATTTTATTAGTTATTACTATAATATAAGTAATAAGTATTAAAAGGAGTTTAATACTTTTATAAAAGGCCCTATAGTATAAGTTAGTAAGGTAGGAGTAATATTTAATAAAGACACTACTATAGTCTTTTACTTTCCTAAAGTAAGTAAGGGTATTATATTAAGTAGTAGAGTTATAATAGGTTTTAGTAAAGTAAATAAAGAAATTAATAAGCTATTAGGCCTTAGGGATACTAGGGAGGGCTACTTTCTTCTAAAGGTTTATTATATTCTTAATGCTACTGCTAATATAAACTTAAAGGTTCTATTAAGTAAATATTTTATTAATATAAAAGGTAATAGTTAAAGGGAGCTAAATAAAAGCTTTTATACTAAGCTTTATAGTATATTAAATAAAAGCTATATTTAATTTTAGCTAGCTATAGGCTAGTAGAAGGCAGTGTAGTCTATAGATCTTATAAAGTAGGAAGGTTTTATAAAAACTGCCTTTAATAAGGTTTCTAAAGGTTATAATATAGTATAGTTTAAAAATAGTAGCTTTTACTATTTATAGTTAGTAAACTATAGTATTAGCACTATAGTAGGCCTTAAAATATAAGTTACTTAGCTTAGTAAGGAGTTTAAGGGTATGCTTATAGTTTTTAGTAATTTCCTTATTTATTTATAAAGTCTTCTAGGGGGGAGTAAGTATAGTATAACTTACTATGCTAGGTTTAGCCCCTAATACTAAGGGAAGCTTATATAGTTATATAGGAAACAGTAGTTTTATATAAAAAAAGGCAGCTATTATAAAAGGGATAATAAAATATATAGTAATATGCGTAAGAGGCTAATAATAGTAATAAGGAAAGAGGTAGGAGCAACCTATAATAAGAGAGTATTAATATTATTAAATATAAGGGAAAATATAAGAGGGTTATAGTAAGGTGAGTTTTTATATTATTTAGTGCGTGCTAGAGTAGCTAGGCTATAGCCCTAGTTAAATAAATATAGTGGCCTTAAGATATTAGGGTTTTTTATAACTTAAGGCATATACTAGCGTTAGAGAGGTTTTCTATACCTATTAAGATATGGTTTTCACGCAGCTTAGGTTAAGAACATATATATACCTTATTTGTATATAATGTAAGCTAGGTATAGGTAGGATCCTATAGGGATTATGTATTTATAGCAATAGTTATTCTAAAAATTAACATAGCCTATTAAATTATAGCGCACTTTACTAATTCTACCCCCTTATAGTAGATACCTTATATAAAATACTTAAAATTAACTATATTCTAAGTAATAGTATTTAAATTCTTATAGGGAAAAATACTATTAACTAGTAGGAGTAGGAAATAGTAAATAGCTAGTATAAGCTACTAAAGAGATTACTAAAATCCCCCTTTTTTAGTGTAGCCTTTAGCCTAGTAAAGAATATTTACCCTTTAGTAATAGGTAGCTAGCGCTTATAGCGTATAGAATATATATAGTACTAAGGAGTTAGGGAATCCTTCTTACTATACTTAAAGGAAGATACTAAAGTTATTATTTTAGGGATGCCTGCTTTTAATATAGTTAGGGTATATATAATAGAAGCTGCTAAGGTTTTAATAGTCTTTACCTTAGTTTAGAGCATTTTAATAGAGTTTTTAATAGTAGAAATTAAGGTAGTAGTAGTAGCTTTACTTTTCTTTAGTATAGTAAGGCAGGATTTTATATCTTTTATGCCTTTTACTATAGGTATGTTTTTAGTAGCTTCCTTAATTTTAATATTAACTATCCCTAAAGCTTTATTCTTTATAATATTATAAACCTCTATAAGGCCCTTAAGGCTAGTATAATATATATTAAGTTATTCCTTATAGTCTATTATAGTGGATTTAAGGGCTTTTATAGCTGCTTCTAAAGCAGCAATATAGGTAAGGATATTCTTCTATATATTAGTAAGCTATATAAATATAGTAGCGGTGGTTTAGGCATTAGGCTTATAGATTTTTATAAGGTAAGATTTACTAACTATTACTAGGAGGCCGCTAAGGGTACTATTTAAATAGCTAAAGGTATTACTTATATATTTAGTAATAATAATAGCTTTAAAAGGGAGCTAGTAGGTTTAGAAGTGGTTTTTATAACTACCCCCTTTTTTCTAGATAGTAATAGTAGTTTATAGGGTATTATAAGCTATATAAATAATAGGGATTTCTAATTTACCTTTAGTATAGGCCTTATTACCCTTTATAGTAGCTGCTATAGCCCTATAGTTTTAGGCATTAAGCCCCTTAAAAATATTAATATAGTAACCTATAACTGCTAGGTATAGATTATAGAGGGGGTTATCTTTTTCTATGCTAAATCTATTATAGCTAATTTTAGTGCTAGCTATAGTAAACTTTATACTATAAATATAAATAATATTTATAAGACCCTAATCTTTCTTTTTAGGTAACTGCTTATTAGTATAGCGCTACTATATATAGTTTTTATTAATATTAACTTTAGATAGAAAGGTAAATTTGTTTGCTTTATTATAGAGTATATATATTTTACTATTAGCCCTTATAAATTAGTGTAGATACTAGTGTATTTAGTTATTAAAAATATATTTAGCTGCCTTATTTATAGTAGTTATAAAACCTAGGCCTGCTAGGGCCCCTTCCTTAATATTACTAGTATTACTATTATTCCTATTAGAATTTATATTCTTTAAGTTAGAAAGCCTCTCCTTATTATTATTAGGGGTAGTAATAGTTAGGGTAGTTTAAGCTATACCTATATTCTTACTATTACCTATAGGGAATGTATTATTTTAGGTAGTAGGAGCTTTCTTTAGCTAGTTAGTTAGAATATTAGTATTTTAGAGGTAAGGGTTAAAATTAAGTCCTAGTAGGTTAGCTAGGTTAATACTGTAGCTAGCTATACTATTTTTAAATTCTATTACTAACTACTTAAGAAAACTAGTTAAAAGCTATAAGTAAGGGCTTAGCCTAACTAGGGCTTTAATGTGTAAAATAGGGGTAAAATCTAGGGTATTGCTATATACTTCCTACTATAATATTGCCTACTTATGCTACTACTAGCTGCTAGTGTAGTAATTATTATAAATAGTGCTAATAGCTTTAAGTGTATAGATTTAGTAAATAGCTAAGGAATAGAAATTCTATAAGAAAGGGGGTAAAGGGTATATAAATAGTAGTAGGGAAATTTTATAATAATAGTGCGGATAATTATAGCCTTATAATATATAATTATAAAAGAAATATAGAAAGTGGTAAGGAAAGAAAAGTAAAGAAGAAGGGGAAAGTAAGAAGGTTAATAAAAGTATAAAAAGTAAAGGTTTTTTTTATATGCCCTAATAGGGCTATAAAAGTAAGCTTAAGGTAAGCTCTTATAATGTATAGGGAGTTAGAAAATAATTAATATTTTCTACTAGTAAGAATTTCCCTATATATATTTATAAAATTAAATGCAGAGCTAGCTTAACTAGAATATTTATTAATTAAGAGGTACTATAAGACCTTTCTTATAGTATTCCTTATTCTAATTAATAATATTCTTAGTAAGGTACTTATTAACTATCTTAGCAGTGTTAATATACATCTTTTCCTTAAAAATCCACTAATTATCTTTAGTAAAGTATCCTTTTTAGTAAATTAAAAAATTAATATAAGGCTTCTTACCCCTTTTTTAAAAGAATTATATATAATAATTCTAAATTCTCTTAATTTCCTAATAGTTTATCTTATTTAAACTAGTTAAATCCACTAGGGGTAGCACTGGTTTAGCTTTTTTAAAAGGATCCTTACTTTATTATAGTTTTTAAATATAAGCTATAGAAACTATAGAATAAACCCTTAAAGTTAGTAGAAAATTAAGGCAAAAGAAGAGAGAAGAGATTTGCTTTAAGACCTTATATAGCCTAGTATACTAAGGAGACCACTTCTTCTTAGGCTTACTTAAAAGCTTATAGCTTAAGTAAAGTCTAAAGTATACTATATCTCTAATGCTAATATCTATTAGATTATACTTAGAATTATATTAGATTTTTATAAGTATAGCTACTATTATAATAGTATGCTTAGCTTCCCTTTAGTATAGCTTTTAAAGTACTAAGAGGTTAGTATCCTTTAGGTTAGTAATAAATTTATTTAGATCTTAAAAAAGGTTTACTACTATAAGTAGCTTATAACTAAGTATAAGCTTATTAGGTAAATAGTTAATAAAAGCTATGGCTATATTATTAAGGTAATGCTAGAGCGCTAGGAGTATTAAAGGCTAGGGGGTATCTAGGTTTATTGTAGTATAATACTATATAGTAATAATTATTATTTAGTTTTTATACTTTACTACCCTATTAGTCTATAGGTAATATGCTATAGCTATAAGGAATTTTACTTTTAGCTTATAGAATAGAGTAGTTTAGAGTTTAAAGATAAATTTTAAGTCCTTATTACTAATAATTTCTTATAGAAAACCCTAGTTAGTAAGGTAAAGCCCTTTAAAGAGAAGTTTAGCTTAAATTTCTACTAAATACTCTTTATAACTAGGGATAAGAATAGTCTTTTTATTAAAAAGGCAGTTAATAGAGTAGAGTAAGTTATAAGTAGTAAATCCCTTTACTGCCTATATTATATTTAAAGAGCTAACCTTTAGTATATTTATAATAAAATCTAAAGAGATACTATAAAAAGGTATAGGCTTAGTTTAAAGAGGTTTTATTTCTTCTAAAGCTTATAATTAAAGGACTGCGTTTTCCCTATAAACGCTATAGTATACTATATAGGTATATATTTAGCTACTTATTTATAGAAAGTATATAGTAAAAAGCTCCTTTACTATTCTCCCTACACTAAAGTAGTAAGTATTATTATAAGTTAGTTAAAGTAGAGTTTTTATATAGTTTTAAGGAATATAGAGTTAGTATAGTCCCTCTAAATTATAATAATAAAGAAGTTTATTATTTTAAAAGTTCTAGCTATATAAGGGGATTTATAGCTAATTCTAATTAGCTTAGCACTACTTCTCCCTATATATAGTAATACCCTTAATAATCTAGCTATACTTTATATTATACTAATACCCTACTATAATAAAATCCTTCAAATTCTTATTTATAATAATAGTGGCTATATACTTTTCTTTAAAGTATATATAAGCATTAAGTTTATTAAATTTACTATAGTCTACTACTTCCCTATAGCTAATATCTATAGGTAATTAAAAGAGGGCGTTAGGCACTATATTTAAGGTGCTAGGAATATAGATAATATAGATTTTAAACTATAAGAGGTAATTTATAACTTTAGCTAGCTTAAGGTTAGCCTTATTAAGGTCTATTATTATAAGTAAGGTATACTAAATAATACCCTTTGCTAGTAAGTAATTAGTAATAATATTTATAGCTAATAAGTTAGATTAGGCTATTTTTCTTAGCTTCCTTATTCCCTATATAATAGCAGTAACCTTTACTTCTATTAAGCTATACCTCTTCTTAATAGCTAAGGTTAGTTAGGAGAGAAATAAGATAGAGTAAAGCTTATTACTGCTAATATCCTTACTAAAAATACTAATACTATTCTAGTTAATAGCTAATTAGAAGGCATATAGGCTAAAGCCCTCTTTATATATATTAACCTTAAAGAAGAGAGGTCTCTTAGGGTTGTAATGCTAAAGCAGGATCTTAGTATATAAGAGTTCTTAAATTAATTTAAAAGATACAATTTCCTGCTCTAATAGTGTGAAATTTGCCTATTAGGCTATGTGCTTCTATACCTATTTAAATAACCTAATAGGGAGCTTATTTTTCTTATAAAGGTTATAAAGGATTCTAGTCTTTCTATTCTATAGGGGTTTAATATATAAATTAAACTAGGGGACCCCTATATAGAGAAAGCTAGCTATATTAATAAAGGTTTTAAAAGTTAAGAGTATAGTAGGTATTTAAAGGTTCTTAAAGGCCTTAACATAGTTACTAGTATTAGTAATACCCTTTATATTTATAATAAAACCTAAAAGCTAGATTAAGAAATAGCTAATAAATAACTTCTTAGCTATAATATATAGGCAGTACTTCTTAAGAATTTAGAAAATAATCTTAAGGTAAGCTAAGTATTCTTTAAGGGTATTAAAGAAAATTATAATATTATTAATATATACTTACATAAAGGCTTAATGCTTATAGAATTGTTTATTTATAAAACGCTAAGTATATACTAGGGAATTCTTATATCCCTATATTATAATATAGGATACCTTAATTCCTCTCTTAGAGATTATTACTATTTTATTATAGTGCTTATACTATACTAGAAGTTAGTTAAAAAAACTAAAAGTATTTAAAAGGGATATCTAATACTTTCCTTATGCATTCTCTATAATATTGCCTTAGTTAGGCAAAGGGTATATATCTAGAATAGTAATGCTATTTATAAGCCTTATATTAATTACTGCTTTTCCTTTATATTCTTTTCTAATATTATACTAAATAAGGAAACTAAAGTATAGGTATAGTGCTTTCTTACTTACTTTAAGGTAGAATACCTTACCTACCTTATACTTTTTATTAAAGATTTTATAGAATTTTTTAAAATCTTTCCTACCTAAGTAGTATACTTATAAGGGTTTTAGCTAATTTTGCTATTTATTAATAAAATTAATATATATCTATTCCTCCTTAGGCATTAGCACTACCCCTTAGTTATAATAAATATTATATTTATTAGTAAGTTTAATAAGTTTTTTTATAGTAGTAGGGTTAAGATTTATAATCTTAATGCTAAACTTATTTATAATAAACAGCATATTATTTAGGTATATAATGCTATATAAAGGAACGCTACTATTAACTACCTTTAGGTTAAAATTATTAGCATTTCCTTTAAAGTCTCCTTTAGCCTTAGAAAGAAGGATATCCTTTAAAACCACTAGCTCCTTATAGCCTTTAGAGATATTAATATCTTAACTATAGAAGGCAGAAAGATTTTTAATATTATTTATAGTAAAGTAGGAGTTTATAGTATTTAATTTATAAAGGTTTTTTAGTCTTTAGTTAGGCTTAATATAGATTAGGAGATCTATAAAGTTATAAATTAGTAAGCATTTAGCCTGCTTATAATTTATAATACTATTAAAAATCTAGCGGTTTTTTAAAATAAAGTAATAGACACCTATTGCCTTATATATTATATAGTCCTTCTAGAAGACTAGTATAAATTCTAAGCTATATAGTAGCATAGTAATATAGTATATTGCAATAACCCTCCTAGTTAGAACTATATTAGTAGGGCGGAAAATATAGCTAGGTATAGTTATATTATATATAGATTAGAAAATAACCCTAGGGTTAATAAAGTTGATTTTAATGCTATAATTATACATAAAATCTATGCTAATTAATAATTTTAGTGCGAGTTTCTTTATTATATTAGTAGTTATAGTAAAGTAGCTAAATACTAACTTTTTTTTAGCTTTCTCTTTAATATAAAAGTTAAAGGTAGCGGTTTCTATAATATAAAAGGAGGAATTTACACTATTTATAGGTTTAGGCTTTTAGGTTCCCTATTAAACATTATACCTATTCTATTAAAGCCACTCCTTATTAACTAATATTAATAAAGTTCCTATATTAAGGTAGATTTTATAGTCCTGCCCTTAGTTATTAAAGCAAAGGTTAACCTTAAGGTAGGTAGTTGCCTTTTATTTTCTAGTAATTTCTAACTAATATAGCCTTGCTATAGCTTTAATAACCTAGCTATTAGTTAGTTCTCTAAATACTATAATTTTCTTATAGTATAAGTTAAGGGGGAGTGTTAGCTCCCTTACGTAGAAAGCGTTTATAAAGTTAGATTTATTCTTATTTAAGTTGCTTTTAATAATGCCTTTCTTAACTATATAGTATTTTAATAAAGTAAGGTAGAATTCCTTAGCTTCTATATTAAAGTTATTCACTATAACTATATAGTTTACGCTATTGCTATCCTTAGGCGCCTATTTTTTATAAAAATAAGGTTTATAGCTTTAATAGTTATACTAGGGGCGCTTAAAGGATTTATAATAGTAAGGCTTAGCCTCCTTCTACTGCTTAGGGGTATTTACCTCCTTAGCATTAAGGGTAGAAGTAGGTGTATTTCTATTAAAGTCCTTAGAGAACTACTATAAAGCCCCTTTATAATCCTTATAAGAGTAACTATAATTAAGCTAAAAAGGGTATAATTAGCCTTATAGCTAGTAATTTCTACTATTATACCTATCTTTAGCATTATAGTATTGCTTATAGCTTTATAAGTATTAATAGTAACTGCTTTATTAATACTAAGGTAGGCTATAATTACTACTATAGTAGCTATTATAATAAAGCAGTTTATTTTAGTAGGCTTTTACTATAAAATAAGGGGTATTATTATTAATTAAGTCTAAGTCTTCTATAAAAAGGTAAGTAAAAACCTAAATCTTATTCTTTTTAGTTCTATAGTAGGTTTTATTACTTAGAATAAAGTCCCTTAAGTCTTGCCTCTTACCTTTTACTAAATTAATATATACATTCTAGTAGTTAGATTCTACTAGTTAAGGATAGATTTAGTAGAGTTTTATATAAAGCTTATAGTAAAGGTAAGTAAGAAGCTAAAGGTTAGTGGATTCCCTATTAGCCTTAGTATAAAAGAAAATCTTTACTATAAATTCTTATAAAAATATCTTAAATAATATATTATCTTTAGTAAATTTAGCTTAGTTAAGCTAGGCTATAGCATTCTAGATCTTAATGCTAAATTCCTTCTTAACTATAGTAAAAACTAACTTAAGGTTATAGAATATTATAGCTCTTTCCTTATTATTAAGGTGCTAGCAATACTATATATAAGCAATGCTATAAAAGAGATACTATACTTAGTGCTTAATTTATTCTTAGTAGCTAATGCTAGTATAACTATAGTAGTCTTTAACTGCTTAAATTTAAAGGTCTATATTAGTAAATATAGTAGATTTGCCTTTATATTTAATAGCTTTACTATTAATTTTATTTAGATCTATTTTAGGGTTAAGGTATTTAATATTTCTAAGCTTTTAAGAGGGTTTTATTAAATAGTTAGAGGTTACTAGAGTGTAAGTAGTATAATCCTTATAAGAATACTCCTCTTTAGGGCACTATTCTATTAATATAAATAATAGCTTTTAAGCATATATAGCATTTTTAAAAGGTAGCTCCTTATAGAGAGGGAGATTATATAAAGTCTTATAATACTTACTATTAGCTAGCTGCCCCTTAAATTAAGTAGCTTTAGTATATTAGCTAGTAAAAGCTACTAAGTAGGGTAGTTATACTTACTATATACCTATAGTCCTAAAGAATGCTATAAGGTATTATATATTTAAGGTTAAAACCTATTTAAAAGGAAATAAAGGGTATTAAGCTAATTTTATAACTTATTAATAGAATTCTATTAGCTTAAATAAGTCTAGGGCTACTATTATATAGGTAACTATATTATTAATTTCCCTAGTATTATTATAGCGGATTTTATTAAAAATAGCCTCCTATTAATTATATATATTAGCAAGAAATCGTCTAAATTTATTGTTTATATTAGGTTTATACTAATACCCCTAAGCCTTTATTATTTTAGAAGGAGGTATATATTCTATATAATTTTTAGGAGAGGGGGAACTTACTTTATTTTAGTTAATTCTTATAGAATTTAGAGAAGCTTTTAGGAAGGTAGCTAGTATACTATAAGTTAAATAAAAGTAGGTTCTTAATTTTAAAATAGTTTCTTAGTAGAAACTAGCACTAATATAGTCTCCTTTTTATAAAAAGGCATTATTTTCCTTAATATAAAATAAAATATTTAGGGTCTTTAAAAGTCCCCTAATTCCTATACTTAAGGATTCCCCTATTAAAGTATCTTTAAAGATATTATATATTACTATATTACTAATGTTTTCTAAGCGTTTTAAGCTATTTTCTAGTATAGTGCTTTTAATCTTTAGTACTAGGTTTACTCTTTTAAAAAGGTATTTAAGCTTAGCCTTATAAATAATGCCTTTTGCTATTTTCTACTTAGCATTAATAGTTGCAAAGTCTATAGGGTTCTAATAAATTAGTCTTTTAATAATAAGGGGCTCTAGGTGTATCTAGAGGTTACTATTAATGTATTAATATCTAGTAAGAGTTTAAAGGTTTTTAATATTCTTTTATAATAGAAAGGGTCTTTTTTTATTCTTAATATTAGGAAAATCTTAGTAAAAAGCCTAGAAATAGTATATTTACTATAGCTAGTTTTTAGTAATAGAATTAGTAATTAAAGAATTTAGACTAATAGGTAGAAGTTACTAGTTTTCTCTAGTTATTAATATAAAGCTTATAGTTTTTATTAATAAGTCTTATATAGTAAATAGGCATATAAAAGAAACAGTAATTACTACTACTTATTATATACTAGATATTATATATAAATAGGGGGTACTTATATAATAAGTGTGGTATATTATAAAGGTTATAAAGAGAGAACACTTAAGTTACAGATAGGTAGTTAAGTGTATGTATGGTCGAAGTTGTTGTTCTCTAAGCTAGATGCGGCGGAACCCTCCTTTATGAGGTGGGTTCCGCCTCTGGGGGCAGACCGTAACATATATATTTAAAATATACTAGCTTTAAGCTAAGCTAGTATTATTATTAAAGAGATTTTTTAATTTTTAGTTTAATAGGTTTACTTTATAATTATAGTAATATTCTTTTAAATTTATTATAAAACTATTATTAAAGGTATTATTATAGCTAAAGCTATTTAATATTATTTACTTAAAAATATTGATATAATTATTAATTAAGCTACTAATATTAATATTATAATTATAGCTTACTACCTTTAAAGTAAAAATACTATTCTTATATTTTAAAATATAGTAAACCCTTATACTAAAAATACTATATAGGTTAGCATTACTTTTAAACTAAAAGTAATACTAAGCTAATATATATTTAGTATTATTATGAAGGGTTTTCTTATATACTATATATAAAATTAAAAAAAAAACTATATTTTTTAAGCCTTAATTATACTTAATAGCTAAGGTTTTATATAAATTATAGTATAAAAGCTATATAATATTATTATATAGTTTTTTTTAATTCTTATATTTAATAGTATTAATATAATAAATAAGCTATACTGCACTAGTATTATTTATAGATCTATAATATTTAAAGCTAAGCTTAATAATAAAGCTATTTACTTTTATTAATACTATAAATACTTTAAATCTAAATATATAGCTATATATTATATTATATCTTTATAGTATAGCTACTATACTATTACCTATTATAGAAAAAGAAAATAATTTTACTTAATATTATTAAAAGCTTGTTAAGCTAGTCGCTTAAGAATTAGGGGCGATTAGGTAGGACAAATGTGGTAGGAATCTGTATGCATTTAATGGTAGAACTAGTTGTGTATTTAAGCTAAGACTTATCCCTCTTTTTTTTCTGCTAGCTAGGATTTCCTCTTAAATCCCCTAGGAATTAGTATTAGCTCTTTATAATGCATCCCTAACGTAGATATATCCAGAGTATTTTAATGTAAATCACGTGCCACTAATCCCTATAGGAATTATGACCAAATCCGTGCAGAGAGGAAATCCACATTCGGTCTAGAATAATTACATGCACTTGGGCATAACAAAGCTATATAAAAATAATATATAAACTATTTAAAATTATACTTTATATAGTTTTCTATATATAATACTTTTAATTAATAATAATGCTAAGTATATATTATATACTTAGTCTAGCTTCTAGCCTTTATAAAACCTTTTTTATAATTAAAACAAAATAGCTAAACTAAAGTACTTAGCTATAGCTAAAGGTAAAATATAAGTAACTTATTATTATAAAAAGCTTTACTATAAAAGTAAGTTAATAAATTATATATTTATTTCTTTAAATTAAGATTAAAATTGATATAATACTTATAAGTAGCTGTAAAGGCTTTTTTAAGCTAATAATTTATAATTACTATAGCTTTTAATAAGCTAAGCCTAACTTAATATATAATATAAAGTATATAATTAAAATTATATACTAAAATATATAAGAAAAACTACTTAATATACTTAGTGTTAAATATCTAACTTAAAACTAATATAATAGTAATATAGAAATTAGGGATTATAAATAGTAAATTATTAAACCTTAGCTTTAGCTACTTTGAACTTATAACTTAAAGTAGCTAAATTATAATTAATATATATTATTAGTATAAACTTAAGTTATAAATAATATAAGTAAAAAAAGACTAATACCTTATTCTAATAATTAAATATAATATTTACTTTATATACTCTTTAACTTATAAACCTGATTAAGCTTTACCTTTTATTAAATAATAAAGGATTTTAAGTAAATATATATAAAAGAGAAAGAATATAAAAGTAAGTAAGAGTAAAAGAAAAAAACTTATATATAGTATAAATAATAGGCCTTTTAATTAATTTTATATAGTTTTTAATAAGATATTAATAATAATAAATATAGTAATTATTAGCTAGCTGAAGAATAGGTATACCTAGCTATTAGTAGGGTATTTACAGAGTAATAAGCTAAATGAATATTATAATAAAGGTAGACCTTTTATAATAATAATATATATATTATAATAATATATAATATATATAAGTATATATAATTATATATATATATAAATACTTTTATATTATATAGTACTAAAATATATAGTATCAATAAGGCTAGTACTTAATAAAGAGGTATTACTAACTAAGGTATCAAATAAAGGCTATTTTAATACTTTATTAAAATAACTATATAAATAAGTAGGGGGCTATATAATAAATTTAAGCTAAAAGCTTAAATTCTTAAAGAAGTAAAAAAGGCTATACTATAAAGAAATAATAATTATTAAGTATATACTATACTAGCCTTAAGTAAAACTACTTAGAGTATTTTTAAATAAATAAAGTAAAAGACTATAAAAGACTTCTCTCTTCCTTTCCTTTCTTCTTAAGAGTAATAATACCTTCTATTAACGCTAGATTATAGTAGCCTCTAGGCCAGTCTATAACACTAAGTAATTATATAATTAATTAATTAAAAATAAAATAAAGGCTTTTAATTATAAAGGCTATATAATAAAAGAAATATAGTTATTAATACTACAAATCTTTTAGTATTTTTAAAAAATAAATATATTATATATAATAAAATATAATATAAATTTAAAAAAATATAAAATAAATAATAATAAAATATTAAAAAATCTATATATAGGGCTTATAACTTATTATATTTTAAAGAAGCTAATAATATATTCAGAATTTTTTTAGAAATGCTTACACTATATAAAATATATAGTATAGGCATATCTAGCAAGATGCCTGAGATATGAGGCTAAACTAGGTCATTGCAGTCCGCGGGTTCCGAAGAGCTTAAGGCTAAGAGGAACCCAGGAATCTCGCGATGCGTAACATTACTCCACTCATGCGTGCCGGGCAACGTCACGACTTGCCACGCATATGCGTAGCCCACAAACAACGCTTAGAAGCCTCTGTGATCACTTGCTGACCGTTTTATATATTTAACTCATTCTCTCCTCCTTCTCGACTGCTGCGCTGTCCTTGAGTCACGCTCAGATAGCATCACCTTACACCGGGAACTGCCTATAAGTTTCTTAAGAGCCTGGTCTTGACCCGACTGACATTACATAATCGACAACCCGACCGACTCGATACCTAGATATGTCTGCTTCGAATGAACATCAGCCGCCGGTTGTCGATGAGAGCTCAATATCGCCAATTCGCCCGGACACTGCCAGAAAAAACTCACTTGAGAATCACTTGATGCACCGTCCGAACCGTGCAGAGCTTGTTGACAGTTTGTACTCATGTCCTCTACTAGACGCCGATCAAAAAGTCTTGGCTTTCACTTCTTCATGCTTGCGCTAATCAGACGCATCATTAGAGAATATACTACCAGCTTCTTCAGTCGCGCCGGGAATTCTTGCACATCAGAAAGAGGTATGGATCACAAAGATAGATGTGGCATGTCTTACATTCGAATGGTGAATCTTCGTAGCTCACTGACGAGGCCAGCTCGAGAGAAACATGCTCGAAGATAAACTAAATGACAAGATTCTACACCGGCCAAGTCCTGAGGAATTAGTTCTAGGGGGAGTTTTGCACGAGGATCCACGAACAGCAGACCAGAAATACGAAGAAGCAATTGAAGAGGAATATGCCAAGCGCGAGGGTGGTGCCTGATTATGTGACGAATTCGTTATGACACCCGCGACAGCGGTCGACAGTTATGATAATGGTTGCATGTGGTCTTACAGACTGAACCGAATTGAAGCAGCCTTTAAGCTCACATTCACCGTCAAATGTCTAGTGCTGGTTGTTAAATTGGAATTGCAAATACATCTGTTCATTCAACGTTTGTCACTAGTTTACCAGTCCTGTTAATTGTTATAGAAGGGAACAAATTGTAATACCCTCAGTGCTCTTTGGATAACGCCGTTTGTGAGCCCTTGAGTCCTCGACTGTGATAAGACGCTAACTAGTTCTAAAGAATAGTGTCACGTGATGGTGACATAAACCCACCATCGCGTGGGGCACGATAGTGTAGTAAGATCATTTTTATATTATTATTAGTACATAGATAATGTTAAGCTAGTCGCTTAGGAATTAGAGGCGATTAGGCAGGACAAACATAGTAGGAATCTGTATATATTTAATAGTAGGACTAATTATATATTTAAACTAAGACTTATCCTTCTTTCTTTATTTTAATAAAAATTCTCTCTTAAATCCCCTAGGAATTTATATTAATTTTTATAATATATTTTTAATATAAATATATTTAAAGTATTTTCATTTAATTATATACTACTAATTTCTATAGAAATTATACCTAACTTATAACTAAATATATATATAAAGAAAATTTTAAGTTTTAAAACTAAATTAGACTAAGCTTTATAAAGTATAATAATTATTCCCCCTTTAGTATAATATTAATTTAATATTAATATAATTAAGTAATTATTTATTATTTATTATTATTTATATTTTATTATAGGTTTTATAATATTTTAAATTTTTATAAAATTATAGGTTT
Organism: Claviceps lovelessii; assembly: GCA_018360185.1. Classification (NCBI taxonomy): domain Eukaryota; kingdom Fungi; phylum Ascomycota; class Sordariomycetes; order Hypocreales; family Clavicipitaceae; genus Claviceps; species Claviceps lovelessii. Next base: position 19,926 of record SRPU01000160.1, read on the forward strand.
ATTTAGGGGTATTTATTTTTATTTAGCTTATAAATTTAATTTATAGTTTTTCTTGATTTTGTATATTTTTAATTCTTTATAAATATTTTTTTTAAAATTCTTTTTTTTAATCTTTATACTAAATTCTAAATAAATTTCTATTTAATTTCTATTATATTTTAAAAATATATAAATTAGCTTTCAAAATATTTAAAATACTATTATATAGCGCTTAAACTATAAAAAATAGAACTTAAAAAGTCTAGAAGCTAAAAAGATTAAGTAATTTAAGTAATTACTACTTAATTATTATTATTATTAATACTCTAGTTAGGCTAAGCCTGATAGCTAGTACCTTTGCTACTAAAACTATATAGGAAAAACCCTAAAGTAGAGAGAAAAACCTATATATAGCTATTCTATTACTTACTATAAAGCTAAAGTAGCTTTATATAGGTTTTAACTATATATAAAAATATACTACTAGCTAAACTTAACTTATTTATAAAAAAGTAAATAGTATAAAATAAAAATTAAAAAAGGTTAGTAAAGGTATAGTAAAGTAATAAATTAACCTTAGAGGTAGTTTATATATAATTATAAGTTACTTTAGTAATTTAAGTTATATACTATATTAATTCTTTACTATTTCTTTTAAGCTATTACATTTATACTAAAAAACTTTTACTAGCTTCTATACTTTTATAATCTTAATTATACTAGCTAGTAGCTAGCTATTAGTAAACTAACTACTAGCTAACTTATTTATTATTGTACGCTAGCCAGCTTTAGCAATTTATGCTTAGCTGTATCTAGAACCTCTACTTCTTATGCTTTTTATCTAGTTATAGGAAAACCTTTATTAGGGTACTAATTAGCTAATTATATAATTACTTATATAATTTTACTAATGAGTAGTTACCTAATAGAATAAAAAACCTAACTAAATACATAATTTATTATCTATTTCTTAGAATTCTAGAATTCTAAGTCCGATTTCCTTTTAGAAAAAGCTAGTTAAATAATTATACCCTAGTTACCCTATAGTTATTTTCTCTATTATTCCTGCTTTTTATAACCCTCTTTACCCTACATCCGTTAATCCTAGCAATTATGGCTGCCACTGGCTTAGCACCTAAAGAGCTAGGGGGTAATTTTACCTATTGTAATGGATTTAAGCTAGCGGCTTAGATCCTTAGCGGAGCAAGAGAGGGGCATATAAGGAGACCTATTATACCTATAGGGCAAGCCCTATAGATATAAACTATATATAAAGCATATATATAGTAAAAAGGGATAGTAATCTCTCTTTTCTCTTTATAAATAATAATAACTGTTATGGTTTAGGTCTTTGACCTAACCTTAGTAAGGCTGCGGACCGCGCGCAGCTGGCACCCACCCTAGCGACGACCGACCAATATAGATGTCAATTGATCAGATCTTGCCAACCTAATCAATGCGTATCCTTTTGCCTTAGCTTGCAGCTAGCGCAGCTGGCAAGGGGATCCGGGCGACCGGTATCGACTGCGCAGACATCCGCGATGACCCAATCGGGTTAGTCCATAACAATAACTTTATTAATACTAAATTATACTAGCTATTTAGGCTAGTTTATAATAATTATTATTTATTTAATATTATTTATAATATTTATTTATATATATATAATATAATAAACCCTTAGTATTATAAATAAATAGCTTAATTAGGTAATATATAAAACTTATACTATCTTTATAAAACTATTACTTTAATAGTAACTTAGTTTAAAGAATTATATTATTAAATAGCCTTAATAAATTAAGTATTTTATATAAATACTTTAATCTATTTAAACTAAGTATAATTTAAATATAAACTACTTTTTATAAAAAACCTTTATAATAAAAATAAAGCTTTTTTTTAAGCTTAATAAAGCTTTATACTATATAAGCTAAAGGCTAACTTAAACTTTATTAGTATTAACTAAAATAAGTAATTCTTTATTTACTAAAACTTATTATTTAAGGTTTAAATATAAATTACTTTATTTTCTAAACTTAATAATAACTATTAATATATACTTAATTATTTTCTTAACTACTTTAATATTATATTTATAAATTCTTACTAAAAGAAGTATATAATTATAAAGCTAAATTAATTAAAGTAATACTTAAATAAGTAGTTTATAAATTTCTTTATTTATTTTAAATAAAAGCTTTATTTAGCTAAAGATAGTATATAAGTAAATATAATAAAGCTTATTTAGCTTTAAATAAAACTTAATAAATAAATAAAAACTACTATATAAATTATAATATTTCTTATTTTAACTATTTTATAATAATTATATAATATTATAGTATTACCTTAAATATTAATTTATATTCAATTGAAGAATATATTAAGGCTTATTACTAGCTTTAAACTAAATATAATTATAAAGGTAATATAACTATAATAAATATTAACTTTATAGAATTTATAAGCTTTAAATAAAGCTATAAGTTTTTTAATAAAGCTAAGGCTAGTATAAAATCTATATTTATTAAAAGTATAGTATAAATAATATAGGTTTTAAAAAATATTATTAAATACTATAAGGCTACTTAATAATACTTATATTAAAATAATAATAATTACTATATTAAAAGCTATATTTAGCTTTTAACTTACTATTTTTTAAAAAAACTTAAAATTAAAGTTTTAAATACCTTTAATAAAAAGGCCTTTAGTAATAATAATAGGTTTAATTAAGAAAAAAATAATTTTATTATATAAATTTTAGTAATATAATATATATTAATAGTAATAGCTTATATTATAGCTATATTAATAATAGCTTAAATATTTATAAAAAAATAAAATATTATATAAAGAAAATATTATTTCTTATTTCGTTTTTTTATAATAATTTTAAGTTTATTAATACTTAAGTAAATAATAGTTATAATAGCTATACTACTATAAGTAAAAGTATAGTTTAAAGACTAGGCCCTTAAAAAATTCCTTTAACTTAACTATATACCCTAATTACTACTATAATAATAATAAAGTATAGCTATACTAATACCTTTTAGTAGCTATAAATTACTTATTTTATTTAATTTAAAGCTAATTTAAATAGGTAAATATTCTTTATTATAGCCTATATAATTCTAGGTCTTTAATAAAACTATATTCTTAAGTTATTATAAATAGCCTAAAATAATATTATATTATATATTACTAAGTGCTAATTTATTATTTATATATAAAGTAGCTTATAAATTTATACCTTTAATACTTAAAATATAATATTACTAATAATTACTATAATAGGCTTAGTATATATTAGTTTAGCTTAGTATATATTAAAGTTAAATAAGGTAAGTAATATTATAGCTATAAGTTTATAAAAAATTAAGATTATTCTTACTTTTATAGTAAGCTTAGTATATTTAAAGAAAAATAAAAACCTTTTTTTATTATTTAATAAACTTACTAACTTTAAAAACTTATTTTACTATAAAAATACTAATACCTTATTTTTTTTATTAAAGCTAGGCTAATTACTATATTTAACTATAATATAATTTTAATAGTAATATACTAAACCTACCTTAAGTACTCCTTTATAATATATCATAAAATTAACTTTTAAAAATATAGAAATAAATTATAAACTTAATAAATAAAGATTAAATTTAAGCCTCTTTCTTTTTAATAGCTATACTAATACTATTAGTTAAAAAAATAAAAAATAGATAATATTTTTATATAAATTATAAGGTATTTAATAAAATTATAAACTAAAACTATTATTTCCTATTATTTATTAAAAGAACTTTATATTCATTAGTTAATACTTAATAATTTATAAAGTTAGATATTTATACTATCTTTTACTACCTTATATAGCTAAAGAGAATAAAGCTTTAATAGTATTTTAAATAAGGTTTAGCCTTTTTAAATAACTAATATACCCTTTTAGCTTAATTAAAGTATTTATAATATTTTAATAATATATTAATAAAGCCTTAGGGAATATACTAAGGATTTATACTATAGCTTATTTAAATAATATTCTTATTTATACTAATAATATATATAAAAAGTATATAAAGTATACTAAAAATATCCTTTTTTATCTTTAATAAACTAGCCTATATCTTAATTTTAATAAGTATACTTTTAGTATAATTAAGGTTAAATACCTAAGGTTTATTATTTAAGCTAGCTATATTATATATTTAAACCTAGCTAAAGTACTAGCTATTTAAAAATAAAAGGTAATAATATAGCTATAAAGAGTATATAGCTTTTTAAGCTTTATAAATTTTTATTAAGAGTTTATAGTTAACTTTTTAAACCTTATTAAGCCTTTATTTAATTTTACTAAAAAAAGTATTTTATTTATTTAATTCCCTAAGTATTAAATATTTTTTTAATACCTTAAGGATATATTTTTATTAGCCCCTATTCTTATATAATAAAACCCTAACTTAAATATAGTAATAAAAGCTAATATACTAAAGGAGGCACTTAGGGATTATCTTTTCTAATAAAATATAGTAAGTATACTATAATTAATAGCTTATTACTTAGCTAAATTTATAACCTTTTAATAAAACTATATAATTTATAATAAAAAGCTACTTAATATTATTTTATACTTTAAGGTATAACTTATTGAACTTTATAGTATTTTTAAACTATTTATAATCTTTATTAACTATAAGAATTTAAAATACTTTATAAGCTTTAAAGAAATATTGAAATATTAAGTATATTAAATAAAAACCCTCTTTTTTTAATTTTTATTTTTATTATTACTTAAGCTTTTAAGTAATATACCCTAATATACTATTTTATTATAAATCAAATAAATTAAAGAAGCTTATATTAACCTAATTTTTATTTTACTTAATATTAATTATATACTTATTATACTTACTTCCTACTTAGCCCTTCTTTATATTAAGTATAGATTAAACCCAAAATATAGCTATTACTACGAACTTATAAAAATATAATTTCTTTATTAATATTTATTTTTAAAGCTTTTAAAACTAAGATATATAGGCTAACTTAATATATTATATAAAGATTAAAATAATATAATTTAAGGCTTAAAGGTTCTTTATTAAAGTAGCTACTTAATAATAAATTAATAATTATATAATAAATACTTATAATACTATATTATTTTAAGGCTATCTTTAAATATTATAATATAAGCCCTTTATTACTATATTAATTTAATAAACTTATAACTTACTTTTATTAGACTACTTAAAAAAAATATAACCTTTTAAGCACTTTATTATAGTATTACTAAAAGAATATATAAATAAATATTATATATTATATAGAAAACTATTATTATTATAAAGCTTATAAAAATTAATACCTATATTAAAGCCTTCTTTAACTTATTTTAATACTAAATAAATATTAATTATAGATTTTAGTAAACTTTATAACTAACCTTTTAAAACTTAATATAAATACCTTTTAATTTTTTATATTTATTATAAATTACTTCTTTAAATATATATAATTAAAAACTATAATAAATATAAATATAAAAGTATATACTTAATACTTTCTTAACTATTAGTAGTATTTCTATAGGTTTCTCTTAAGTATTATTTTAAACTAAGGCTTAAACTAAGTAAGTAGGTTTAAGTTAATACTTTATTTCTTTATTAATATTAAATAGCTTTTTTTTATATTTTACTATTTTTAAATTAATACTAGTATTAAATATATAAATTAAAAGGTATAAGTAATACTTTAAGTAATAGTTTTCTTTATTTAAATAAACTAGCTTATATATTTTATAATATACTAGCTTACCTTTAATAATTATACTTTTTTAATTACTAGCTTTAATATATATATATAGCTTTTTATAGTTTTAATATTAATTTTATTTAATATATATAAGCTTTTATTTAAAGCTATATATTAGCTAAGAAATAAATAGTTTAGTTCTTTAAGTATATTAAGTAAAGTATAGTACTTACTTAAGCTACTATTAACTTTATATAATAATATTAGTAAAAATTATTTAATAAATTATACTATTTAATAAAATATTACTAGCTAAGTAATAAGGTATAGCTTAGCCTTTATAATATTTATACTCTTTATTTAAGTAAAAAGCTAAATTAAATTATAACTAAATATACTATACTTAATATTTTAACCTCTCTTACTATAAAACTAAATATTCTAAAGAGAATATATTTTATTTTTTATATTATTTTAATAAAATATATAATAAATAACCCTTTTTTTTTAAGTTTTATAAAACTTATATATAGGTTTTATTTAGCTTTAAAATAATAATATAAATATACCTTTTAAATACTAAATTAAAGCTATTTTAGCTATAAAGAATACTAAAGAATATAATAAGTATTATAATATATTAATTAAGTAAGTAAGCTATATATAATTAATATAAAAACTATTTAAAAACCTTAAAAATACTAAGGCTTTAGTACTATTTAAATTATATTAAATAATAATATATATTATAATAATAGTTTAATATAAATATAATATAATTCTTAATTAACTCTATATAATATATTATTTAATATATATTTTAATAAAACTAGGCCCTATATAAGCTTTAATTTAGCTCTAATATTTCTATACTTTAATATTACTTATTTCTTAATAAAGTAAATAAGAAAGTAAAAAGGGCCTTTTTTTTTTATATATTACTTAGTAGATATATGTCATGACCTTTCCTCACTAAGACTGCGCATACGGCTAGCCTTATAGGACCTAAGGGGGCATAGGAGTTATAAGGTATATAGTGCCCTTACTATAACCTAGTAGTGTATTAAGAAGGTATATAAAAAAAGAAGTATATATATTTATATAATAAAGTAGAGATTTATACCTTTAAGCATTACTTTTTAATTAATAGCTATATTATAATATATTTTCTATATTTTAGTCTTTACTTTACTAAGTAGTATTTTATACTTAGCTTTAATAATTAAATCTCTTTTTTCTTTAAAAATAATAAACTATTAATTAAATTAAAATATTTATTAAAAACGTTATTTATTTAACTTACTATAATTTTATTATAATTTTATAGAAAGCTAACTATTTATTAAATATAATTAAAAAAAAGGGGTATTTTATAATTAAAAACCTTAACTTTATTTATATAAATAACTATAATATTAATAAAGAAATAACCTTTAATAAAAAAATTAAAAAAATAGCTTAGTTACTATAAGCTATATAAGTAGCTTATAAGTATAGAAACCTTAAAGTATTTTAAAAGTTTTTTAAAAAAATTAACTTTATTAAAAATTATAAAAGTAATAAGCTTAATATTATTAATATTATTAATATTAGTTATACTATAACCTTTAAGCTATAGGCTTACCCTATAATTATAATGCCCTTTATATATATAAAACTTATAAAAGCCTAACTTAAAGCTTTTATATATAAAGATAATATTTATAAAAGCCTTTAGAATTTTTTATTAAACTTATATATAATTTTTACTATAAACCTTTATATATTTTTTAAAGATACTACTAAGGTAGTATATACTAATAGCTACTTTATTAATAATATAAAGTATTAATAAATATAATATATTATTATTAATAGCTTTATAAACTTTAAAAAATATATTTAAATAAAATTTATAAAATAGCTTAAAATTAAAACTATTAATAAAAATATATATTACTTAAAAGCTATTAAAGTACTAATAAATCTTTAATAAAATAATAAAATATTATTTTAAACCTTTTTTTAAAAATAAAGTAAAGTTAAGGTTAAGCTTTTTAAGGCTATTTTAAAATAACTTTAAATTTATATATTTTTTAATAGCTTTAATTTTATTATTAAAAAGTAAATACTAAGCTAAAAATTTCTTTAAAGCTAAAACTATTTTTAAAACTAAAGCTAAAAATAAAAGTTATTAATAAAGAATCTTTAACTAATTAAGAATACTTAAGTTTTATAAAGTATAAATAATAAAGATTATACTTTTTAGTAATAAGCTAAAAATAATATAATTATAAACCTTTAAATAATAAAGACTTTAATAATATTTTATACTATAAATATTAAAAAGAATATATATTCCTTAAGTATTTAAAACTAAACTATACTATATATAAAAGTAATAAATATATTATAAGCTAGCACTACTTATACTATAAAAACCTAATACTAAGAACCTTAAATATAAACTTAATTTTAATTAATATTAATAAGCCTTAAAGCTATACTTTCTTTATATTTAATACTCTTTAAAAAATAAATACCTTAGTTATTAATAAAGTAATTAAATAAAATGAAATAAATAATAAAATAAAAATAAAGGTATTTATATAGTAAAATTACTATTAAGTAGTTATTAAGGTATTATTAAATTTAAAAGCTAAAAGATTAATTATTTATTTTAAAATATTAAATAAAAGAAACTAAATAAATATAAAAATAAATACTATATTATTAGCTAATACTTTAAATAATTTACTTAAGTATAAAAATATATTAAATAAGTTAGTTAGTATTATTAATAATATAGGTTATAATAAAAGATATTAGGTTTATTACTATATTATTAATATATAAAAGGACTTACTCTTAAGTACTAACTAAATAAATAACTATAAGCTATAAATTTTATTTTAAAATAATAAAACTTAGTAATATTTAATAATATAAGAATACCTTATATTTATAGGGTATTTAAAGTAAATTTACTATAAAAAAATATAATTATATTATTAATATTAGCCTTAGTATAAATTAAAGAGATACTAAAGAATAATAAAAATAAAACTAGCCTATAAATAAGAAAGAGTAATATAAAAAAACCTTAGCTTAATAAGTAAAGTAAGAATAATAAGTAACTAAATAATAACTTAGCTATAAAGAAGCTACTAAAGGTATATACTAAGTTTATAAATATATTTTTAAAAATACTTATAAGCTAATTCCTAGTCTTAAGAGGTTATACTTATATAATTAAGCTAATTAATAATAAAATACCTTCTTAGGGGCTATTTTATAATTTTACTAAAAAAAAGCTATAGGTTCTTTATAAATATCTAGCTAATATATAGTAAAAAGAATAAATTTAATAATTAATAAGTTTTATAAATACCCTAATTTTATTTATACTAAAAAGAAAGGTTAGCTTAAGCTATATATTACCTATTATAGCTTTAATAAGGTTATAAAAAAATAAAAAAAAAAAAATAAAGCCTTATTATTATTAATTTTAAAAATCCTTAACTAATTAAAGAAAGTAAAGGTAGTTATAAAAATTAACTTAAAAAATATATACTATTAGCTATATATTTA
>SRPU01000161.1:0-29202 GCA_018360185.1 Claviceps lovelessii
AAGGAAGAAAGGAAGAAAGGAAGAAAGGAAGAAAGGAAGAAAGGAAGAAAGGAAGAAAGGAAGAAAGGAAGAAAGGAAGAAAGGAAGAAAGAAGAAAGAAGAAAGAAGAAAGAAGAAAGAAGAAAGAAGAAAGAAGAAAGAAAAAAAAAAAAAAAAAAAAGAAAAAAGAAAAAAAAAAAAAGAAAAAAAAAAAGAAAAAAAAAGAAAAAAAAAACCGCTAGCTCGTCGACCATCTTCCATCAGATACACCACATAATCCGGTATTCATGTTCGCATCTTCTGGGCCAAGCTACCGAGAATGGACTATATCGCGCCGAAGCCTCATCGCTCGAGGCCGCGACCGAGATTGGTCTCGCAAAACACAACATTCTTTGTTCAGCCCCAAAGGAGCCAACGGACCGCGTTCCTTGGTTGACATGGCGATACACGTCGTTGCTACCAATATCGGAGACATTTCTGGGGCGCACTTTGATGCCATTCCCGATAGACTTTTGTGGCGCATTTGGAGGGTGCTTGAAGCGAGGTCCGTGTGTGTTTGTGTGTGGCATGCCGCAGGGCATCGTAAAACATGTGTGCCGTTTGTCCAAAAACGCAAATGGCCATTTTTGGTTTCATGGGTTTATCTGAAGTTTCTGCTTCGCTGACGGATAATGAAGGCCTGAGACTAACTTGTACGGTCACAGAGGTGTCTGCTTGCACGCTTGGAAAATATTCTCCAAGATCCTGACCACAGCACACGAGGACAAGTCGCTTAGTTTATATCGATTTAGGAAACATATATGTCGTCCAACCGGTGAACTCAAAATCTATACCCAACCCTTATTATCCTCAACAACAGAGTTCCTGTCGCATTTGATCATAAGCGGAGGCTGTCAGTTTAGCACAAATGAACTGCTATGCCTGACCGACCTGAAAAATCTTGTTGTGCTGGAACTCATACAGCCTGCCGATGAGCTGAGAACCCAGTTCTCAGAAGTGAACGATAGACTCATCCGCGGTTGGTCCGACGTGAACGAGCCCTTTCCTCTCCTGAGAATCCTACGCGTACGGGTCGACAGGGACATTACATCGGATTCACTCCGGTGGGTGGGAAACTTTCCCTCGCTCGCAGTCTACGATGTCACAGCTGATAGGCAAGATTGGGTGGACCCTTCTGCCTTTGCTCTCCAACAAGGTTGGGAAAGAGTCGAGGCGAGCACTCGTATGGGTGATTCACTCCTGCAATATCTCATGCTATTTGCTCCTGCGAAGTCACGTGAACGCAATCACGGCAGAAGCCTGGCCGCAGAGATCGATACACAGCTCAGATCCGTTTGTGACGATTCTCGAGGTTCTGTCAAATTTGTCACAAATCGTGGAGCCCCGCCACTGTCGGACTATTTGAGCGGTACTTCCAGAGCATTTGTCCCGGCTCCGGGAGTTGATACTTCATGGAGAGAAACAACACATTGCCAAATGATTTCGTTTGAAGTCTGGGCTTTCTGGTTGTGTTCATATGTCGGTCAAATCTGTGGCGATCGGGATTTGCACTCTTTTGGGTGCAATATCGACACGCAAGCAGTGATGGGGCCTCTGGTCCTACCCTCCAGGCCAATGGTAAGTCTATTCTTGGGCCACAATGGTCGAGATGGAATTACCAATAGTCCATCGTATGTCCGCCGAGGGCTTTTTACGGCAAAGCAAATGACATTTATTCGACGCGGCTTTGCAAATCAGGCGGACGTTCACGCCCGAGGTCCCTCGCCAGTGGCGTCAACAGGGACTAAACATACGAGAAGTGATGGGTCAAGTGACTCGCACGATCCGTCCCTAGTACGGAGTAACAAAAGACAACGACTCGGTGACATGCTCCAGTCATTTGAACAGTGAGGTGGTGATTCGCTCATTCACACAGACAGACGGACAGACAGATGAGCAGATAGACACAGCGAGCCAGACACACAGACGGTGTGCGTGTGTGTGAATGACTGATTGAACGAGAGGAAAAGAGGAAGAGAAGAGAGCAACATTTTCTCTCGCTGGTCAGACTGAGAAGGCCACTTCTTCCCAGACCGTATGGACCGAATCGTGGCTTTTTCCATACGCCCTCTGAGCGCCGTGAACTTTCCACACTGGCACTTGACGAGAAAAAAAAAAAAAAACCACTTTTTTCTGCATGCCATTTAGCAAAACTAAAGCCAAAGCTAAATATGAAATTGAAAAGGGTGCTTCCCTTGTTTTCGGCTTGCAATGTCATTTGAAGTCTGGTTTGAGGGAAGTATACCAAGGTCTATCATGTACTAAAGATAGTAAGTATTAGTCTCTTGGTTCGAGCACAAACCTTAACATCTTCCAGAAGGTGAAAGAAAAATTAGGGAAAAAATAGGGGAAAAAAGAGAAAAAAAGAGAAAAAAAAGCTTATACCTCGCCTACAAAAGGGCTGTTAAAGGGTATTCTGCCCCATACTGGTTTATTGTGAATGATGGTCCGTCGTCAAGTTCTTTTCAATCTCATCACACGTTTTTTGTCCTGCCAACTTGATCCAAGAAAACCCTCAAACTCGGAAAGTGTCTATTTTGATTCACCATGATGCCCCCTTCTCTTTTCTCAGCCTCTCTCGGTGGTGCGGCGTTTTTTACCAATACAGAAGTAAGTGTTCATAACTGAAAAACACTGAGGCTCTTATCAATATTTATTCATTTTTGTTTCTTTATTGCTAAGAGAAAAAAAAAGCCTATCAACCGGAGTGAACCATCAAACCATGGTCAAGAAGATGCATTCCCCCGTGTTCAGGGCTTTGCAAACCTCCTCCAGCGCTTTTGCAGAGGTGTTCGACGTCGACTGTGCCTTTCCCGAAAGCCCGGAGGCAGGATTGTCTGGTTTGATCGTCATATGCCATGGATGGATTCCCCTACAAGTGCTCTAGCGGAAATGGAACGGCTGGGTCACACGTCGCATGACAACAATAAACGCCGATCACGGGGGCTGCGTCGAATATTCCGTCGAGATGCAGCGAGCAGCAGACGCAGTCTCGTCGTTGTTTCTCCCTACGACCAAATCTTCCTGCCTGCCACGCTCGGAGAAGAATCTCGTTCTCGTTATTCGGAATCGGAGTTACTGTGGAACTCTGTCCAGGCGAGGAGGCCATCACTCATGACAGATGGAGACGACGAAGAGGTCGACAGTGATGACTGGGGTTTTGGGTCAGAACCGACTGCCCAGAACCGCAGTCCTACCCTTCCGGTCGTTGACAGGCCTCTGGGGAATCCGAATCCGCCAGTTATTCTGCATGAACGCATCATTGCAGGGCCATCCTTATCATCACGAGATCGTCCACCGTGCCCGACGCGTCAACGGATTCCATCCCGTAATCTTAGAGTACGAACTTGCCACGTCAGAAGTGACAGTAATTATCCTCCTTTCTCCTCGCAACACTGGGCTTCATTTTGGGGGCTCAAAAAAAAAGTTGAAAAAAAAAAAAGGTTTCAAAGAAGTTAAAGAAGATGTTTAAGAAAAACAAAATAAGGTCTCTCAAGAAAAGCTGACAATGATGTTTTTAGATGTGATTGTCAATCGACCCTTTGGTCCACCGACCAGGGAAGACGCGCCGCCTCGCTACTCCGATGATCGTTCACCCCCTAGATACTTCGAAACTGCTCTGCCGGTCTGTCCTCTGTATCGACTCCACGACGGGACGCTTCTCGACATTCATCACGCGGCACTGCGGGCGGATGGCTTCATCCGATACGACGGGGACGACACCAACCGCATCCCGAGATTGGGTATACGCGGACGACTGTACTTGGAATTGCAGGATGAGCATTGCACCCGTGATGGGGTCCCCATTGCCCTAATCTTTGAGCAACACCAAGGCGAGGGTCTGCCGGATCCTCAACGCTTTTGATTTTAGCAATTGGCAGTGCTCATCCCGCTCGAGTCAAGTGAATGAGGGAGTGCCAAGATTTGCGGGTAGAAGAAGAAGTGAAGCGATATGATGGCTGACGTGGACCAAATGAGAGGGCATCTTTGTCTATTTCCTTTTCCTTTTCCTTTTCCTTTTTCTTTTTCTTTTCCTTTTTCTTTTCCTTTTTCTTTTTCTTTTTCTTTTTCTTTTTCTTTTTCTTTTTCTTTTTCTTTTTCTTTTTCTTTTTCTTTTTCTTTTTCTTTTCCTTTTCCTTTTTCTTTTTCTTTTGGATATTTATTGTTTTAGGCGGGAGCACAAGGTGATTTTATCTGCATTCAAAATTGACAAGTGAGGCTCAAACTAGAAGCCCCAACAAGGCATACGGCGTGGCTTCGAGGAGGGCATGAACATCTCGGCGCTGGGGGCACTGGGCGCCATTCTACAGATACCCTGTCATTTGGTAGTTTTGGGAATAGTTTGATAAAGCCACCGACTAGTTCATTCATCTGTTTGACAGAAGAGGCACTTTGCAGTAAGTGCGTCATGATTGTATATCGTAAACTCGGGAGAGTCAGACAGGTCGTGAGCATAGGGGCGCAATGTAATCAGTAAACTGCTCTTGAGCAGGCTACTGACTCCTGAGCCACGTAGAACGATTTCCCAACCAGGGATGTCTGCATGACTCAATCAATCTGTGGCCGTCACTCCAAGCAAGCAAAATAAGACGTGAGAAGCACAAAACGTCCTTACTAGAACAGATGGCGTTGTAATCCACCACTCATTCCCAGGAGTCACCGCGAGGTGACTACCACGACGCAAGCAACCATGTCTCATACCTTTTTTCTTTATCTTTTTTATGGATCTTTTTTCCACTTTGGAGCGACCCCTTGCATATACCCAGTCCGACACAAAAAAAAATTCGGGCCCAGGGTCCTCCCCCCCTCCACCCTAGCACGGCAGCCCTCAAACCACCACACACCACGAAATGGACGCGACGAAAGAAAAAAGAAAACACATCAAGAAATCATTATGCACGTAAGCATGTATGTGCCGTCGGGTAAAATATTTATCTGAGCCACGAGGCGCACGAAGGCGCATGCAGAGCAGATGGTAAGATCGACGAACTGGAGTTCCCTTCTCTCCTCCAGTTTCCCCTCCGGTCGCATCCATTAAAGTGAAAGCCAGAGTGAATATGAAGGATTATTATTTTCTAGTAGGTTGAAGAAGAAGAGAAAAAGGGAAGAAGGACCAAGCGGACGAACGGAGTGGTCAAGTAGGGTGAAAAGTGGGCCGGGAATAAAGATGCGCCATGTCCGGGTGGGTGGTGGCTGCGGGATTGAGGACTTGTTAGGAAGGAACGAACGAGGGAAAGAAAGGCACGATGGGCAGCGGGGTGTAGAGCAATGGAAATTGAGGCAATAACGTTTCGCCATGATTCGGAACGGGATTATTCTTTGGGTAGAAGTGTAACGTACTGCAATGTGGGATGTGATCAATGGGCGCGTTCGACTTTGCGCTCGGCTCCCATTTAGATGGAGCGGGCCAACTGGCGGCTGTTTGCAATGGGGAATGGGCCACGATTGGAAATGCAGAACATCCTGTTGGCAAGTCTTTCCAAGGGTTTGGCTTGATTTGCCCGAGTGGGTGGCTGACGCCGCGGTGACTCCTTGTTGGCTGCTTGAGTCCCCGAGTCGTAGACTCCTTGATGTCGTGTGACTCCATGTCGTGAGCTGTCCGGGCTCGGGTATCTTGCCAGAAGTCACGGATGGCGTGTTTGTGAGTCACAAGCAACCAGTTTCCCCACGGGAGGGAGATGCTCTTCTCCGCCGCAATCTACTTGCAGGCTCCTTTCAGGGATTGCGATTGCGATTATGATTCTTCCGCATTGCAGATTCAATCTGCTCATCCAGAGTCCATCCAGCACATCATTGAGTTCAGAGTTCAGGCACGCCGCACCGCTGCCACTGCCCAGGGACGGACTTGCCCAGGGCCAGCCAGCAAAACTACCCCGCTACCCCGCCTTTCAAGCGCCGCCAGGGCAGAGTGACTGTACAGAGCATTTCTGCCCTTTTACTAAAGTCGAGCAGAAACACAAGACGTGCTTGAATTTTCTGCCAGGCCCATTGTGCAACAGTAGCTGTGCCTACTTTGATATCTACCTAGGTACTTGACCTTGCTTGCGTCCTCCCATCTCTCGTCTCTGAGTGAGTACTTCGTCCATCTATTACTCTAGGTAGGTACTCACCGCCTTCTGGCTGCTGCTGACGCCTCAAGCTGCAGCTCAAGGCCCAACACCGTACCAATCGCCGTGCTCCCATTCATCAGCACGCTCCCGTCTTCACAATCATCAACTCGCTTCCACAAAGCAAAAGAAAGCTTGACATCATGGCGGGTGGTCCATCAGCAAGCGTCCGTGGCCGTGCGGGCAAGTTTAACAAACCTTCAAGAGGGGGTAAGTGGACAGTTCCTTTCTCTTCTTCGTGCTGTTCCTCTTGCCCGCCCTTTCTCTTTTCCCCTTTAAAACTCCTGCAGTAACTCTTGGAAGAAGACTACATGCACAATTAGCAAATCTGACCAGCTAACGATTTCTGCCAGGCGGAAAAAAATTCTCTCGCGAACTACAGCCCGTTGACGCCGATGGAAACCAGATCAGTATGTGGGCAGCCGATGCTGCAGGAGATGAATCCGACGAGGAACAAGACTCTGAGGAAGAATCCGAAGAAGAAAGTGACGACCAGACCGCATCAAAAGCCCCCGCGGAGGCCGAGAACCGGGAAGACCGCAAGGCTCTGAAAAAGGCTCGCAAGGAAGCTGCTATTGCCAAGCAAAAGTCTCGCTCCGTCGAGGTCGGAGACTTGCCTTCCAGTGATGATGACGCGGAGAGCGATAGCGGAATGCCCCCTAACCCCAACCATTCGAAAGCCGCTCGAAAACAAGCCCAGACCGATGCTGATGAGGTCGACAACATCACGGAGGGCGTCGAGAATATGGGTGCACCCGGCAATCGTAAGGAGAGAGAGGCCATGGAGGCTGCCGCTGCCAAAGAGAGATATATGAAGCTACAGGCCGAGGGTAAAACGGACCAGGCCAAGGCTGATATGGCTCGCCTCAAGCTGATCCGGGAGCAGCGCGCAGCTGATGCTGCGAGAAGACAGGTAAGTACACTATGCATGTTTGGCAAGACCACAAAGAGCTTCGCCCGTTTCAGCAGTACTTCTTGAACCGTTGTTTTCTTTGTGCTGACCAACCATTCTACGCAATACAGGCCGAGAAGGAAGAACGAGAGGAGCAAGAAAAGGCTCGGAAAGCAGAAATTGAGGCAAGGGACGCCAAGAAGCGCGAGGCTGCGGCCGGACCCAAAAAGGCCAGCAAGAAGAAGTGAGAAGAATAAGTGAGATGTCTCATAGCAGCGCTCCTTATCTGTAGTCGAATGGTATCATGTGAACATACACGACCATACACTGCACAGTACTGAGCGCGCGCATTCATCTTCTCCGTCAACGTCGACTTGACCAGAGAGCTGCATGTACTTTACCAGGTCCAGGCTTACGTTCTCGAAATTGTATCCAATGATGCGATGCACTTGAATAAGAACAAAATTATAGAGGCAACCTGGTATTTGTCGAATCCCGTGCGGAAAGGAAAGGTAAAATAAAGTAATGTTGTAGATCGAAGCTTGTTTTCAGGGTGTCAGGGTGTCAGGGCCCAGGGAACTTGAGGCCATGTCAGCCCAGCCAGACCCACTTTTCGAGAGGCAATGCACAGGCCTGGGGAGGACCCTAGCCGAAAAAGTGCAGGCGCAGGTGGGGATGGAGAGGCAGGCAAAAAAAAAATCCAGATGTTGAGCCACCAAAAGAAAAAGTGTCTGACCATCTTGGATACCTCTGCTGCACTTTTTTTTTTTTGCTTCCTTTTCGGGTTCAACTGCCTTCTCCCCGCACATATTTTGTCACGGCTTTCCGAGCGCATCCGCACCCGTGTTCTTTGTCTCAGTTCCTAGAATTTTTGCTGCGACAGGCGACGGGTCCTTTTTGTGTATTCGGTCCTGATCCGTACCTTGACAGCACATAGCAATGGCTGAATCGTCATTGAAGGTTCGTCAGGCGATGAACTTGCCCCGCTACTTCCTGAGGGTCAACTTGGCTCGGAACATGGGGCTAATGAACAATGACAGGATCGCTTGCGCGACCATGCGAAAGCCTTTGATGGCCTTCTAAGCTTGATTCCCGCCAAAATGTATTACGGTGAAGATACCAGTGTACGTGGGGACCCCTTCAACTTTGAACTGTCTACTCTGGCAGATGCCCAAGTCGGATTTCCCGATATTCCCCCCTCATATAACACACTGCATCGAAAAAGACCATCAGCTGACCTAGAACGTTCGTTGGTCGGTTAGAATCAATGGAACAAGAAGAAACAAACAAAGAAGGAAGCCGCTGCCGCTCGAAGAGGGAAACTTGACCCTGACAGCGAGCTGAACCGGAACGCCAAGGAGGTAATGGATGAGCGAGCTCAACACAAACGGAAACTTCGGGAGCTAGAAGAACAAGAGGATGCCGAAGATAATGATGACGACGACGACGACGATGGCAATATCAGTGACGATTCATACGATGCCATCGAAGGTGTCGAGCCTGAACGACCTGGCGATGGGTTGAAAAAGAAGACAGAAGACAACAGCAACAAAAACAAAAACAAGAAGCAGAAACTCATGACAGAAGAAGTGGAACAAACCGAAATCCCCAAGACAGTCCAGGACACCTCCAAGTTATCCAAAAAAGAAGCGAAGCGCGAGGCCAAGCGAGAAAAGAAGGCTGAGAAAAAGGCCGAGAAAAAGGCAGATAAGAAGAGCCAAAAACCAGAGCACGACACTACAAAAGTCGAACAAGAGGCAGAAGGAAAAAACGTGAAGCCTGACCAAAAAACTATTGAGAGCAACGATGAAGCACTTCCTCCTCCTCCTCATGCTGTGCAAATGAAGGAGGAAAATGCCAATGCGACGTCAGCTTCAGAATCCGAACCGCAGTCACCCGTTTTTGATAAACATTCCGAGTCAGTCACTGAAACAACAGTTGAGCAAGCTAGCACGACAACATCAGTCTCATCTACAATACCACCATCAGAGAAGCCCAAGCATATCAAAATCCCCGCCGATAGCTCTGAGGTGCGGGCCCGCGTAGCTGCCAGGATCGAAGCGCTGCGCGCTGCTCGAAATGCAAACCGCCCGCAAAGCCGGCAACAACTCCTCGAAGAGCGACGGGCTAAGCAGGCGCAGAGAGCAGAGCGCAAAAAGGAGGAGAAGAAAAAAGCCAGGCAAGAGGCGGCGAGACTGAGAGAAGAGGCGCTGGCATCCAATTCTCCTGGGGTCATGAGTCCTGCGGTTGAGCTTGAGGAGGAGCCGTCTGGAAACTTCTCGTTTGGTCGAGTGGCATTTGCCGATGGGACCCAAATGTCTCACGATCTGAGTTATGTGTTGACCAAGGGCAAGAAGAAGGGCCCGTCGGACGTCAAGACGGCTCTGCTGAAAGTTCAAAACCAGAAGAAGAGGCTAGAGGAAATGGAACCGGAGAAGCGTGCCGAGATTTCGGAAAAGGAAGCCTGGTTGACGGCTCGACGAAGAGCCGAGGGAGAAAAGATTCATGACAGTGAGGCGCGCCTGAAAAAGGCCAAGAATCGCAAAGAAGCGGCCGAAAGAAAGAGCAAGAAGGAATGGAAGGAACGAGCGATGGGCGTGAACCTTGCTCAGAAGAAAAGACAAGAGAAGCGAGAAGAGAATATCAAGAAGCGCAGAGAAGACAAAGTACTCGGAAAGGCCGGAAAGAAGAAGGGTGGTGCCAAGAAGAAGAAGGCCGGTCGACCTGGTTTTGAAGGTAGTTTTGGCGTGGGAGGCCGAAAGTGAGGTGTTGTTTCTTTTCTTTGCTCTTCTCTTCTCTTGTCTTCTCTTTTTTTTTTTTAAAAAAAAAAATGAATGAATGAAAGAAAGAAAGAAAAAAGAAAAATTCCCCTGGCGACGATTTATTCGCTGCTTGTCTCAATTGCAACCATGTATTGGTTCTTCGGCAATCATTGTATCCATTGCCCTTGAATCAAGCGTCTTCATCTATCGTTTGATCTTTCTCTACCTCGGTTGTTATTGCCACCATTTTTGGCGTTGGCGTTGGGGCATATGCCATTTGTGTCTAGGTTTTTTTATTTTTGCGTTGTCTTTTTTCGATACTTTTGATTCTCTCTGTGTGTTTTCTCTTATTTTTGAAGAAATGCTTAATCCTTTTGTTTTTTTCCAACTTGTAACGCAGGAACATGTGTCATGACGGTTTCTAGGAAACACCCACGTCGAGCCTCAGCCCTGCTACATGATGAAATCAAAAAGAGCAATAGAAGCCGTGAATAACGTGAGGCCCCCAAGAATGCATGTCGTGCACGCCAACCGGACGCTCAATCCCATGACATGGAATCCCGTACAGCATCCCGCCCCAATCAGCCCATCACGCCAAGCGAAGCAAGCATTATAATCCTCAGACACAAAATCAGCTACCTAAGTTAACCAGCAACTGAGCACATGAAAGATTATATAAAAAACATATTTTTTTTAAGAAAAAAAAAACCCCGTATAAAGACAAGGCTGAAATTAGAATGAACGAGCGTATTGCATTATTGTTATCGTGCTTATTACCGAATTCGTGATCCCTTACGTGGTCGAAAAACAGATTCCGCGTCCCACGGCATAATGAGTCCATGTCCTTCCGAGCATTTCGCCATGCAATTCTTGTAACCCGTCTCGGGACTCCGGATTTCCCCACGATGCACTACACCACTACCGCACACAGCTTTTTCCAACTTGACGTACAAAAAAAAAAACCATGATATTTTATCTTCTCTCAACACAGTAACACTAATAATACGAAAAAAAAAATTGAAAAATTTGAAGAAAATAAGATACATTTTTTTTTTTGTTCATCTGCGAATAAGTCTTTTTTCTTCCCCACTGTAACCCCCTTTTGTTTCTACCAATTTACACTGCTGGTGTTTCCGGTCCCGTTTTTCTTGTCCTCTTCGTTTTTTTCTTCTTTGCTTGCCGCTTTTGGGTTGGGTGGAGGGCGTTGTTGTAAGAGAGCGGAAGAAGACGAAGAAGGAGAAAGAAGAAACAGAAACAGACCACTCCTCATATCTCAGGTTTCTTTCTGGATCTGGTCGCGTTTGCACTTCTATTTCCGTCTCCTGAGGCCTCACTTGTTGACAGATCCGGTGGGCTTCTTTACGACTTTCATCTTTTTCTTCTTCTTTTTCTTTTCCGTTCAGGGGGATAACCAGATCGCGGTGGCATGTTTTTTTCCGGGGCCGTGATATGGTCTGTTGGGTGGAATGAATGCGTTCTGCAAGCAGACTGGGCTTGGGAGAAGGAAAAAAAAAAGAAAGGTTTCCTTTAGGGAAAAAAAAAGGGGGAGGGGCCGTGCCCTGGACGCGTGTCAACAATTCTTCACCGCGGATACTTTGTGGTGACGTCGCGAGCAACAAGCATGTTTATGCCAACTATCCTCCACCACCCCTTCCCCACGCACATCTTCTGCATCGTATTATCGTGGTGTGTGTCAGCTGACTATAGGAGGGAGTCGAGGCGGGTAAAGACACTAAGGCACGCTGCAACGACTTCCAGCTGCAACTCCTTATCCTTGCCCTTGGCCATTTCCTGCGGGAGATATTCGTTAATATATGTATGTGTGTGTATGATGATATGCCAGCAACGAAGACGATGCAATAATGCTTTCACGCCGATGGCACAGCATGATACTTGCTGCCGAAAGAGCAGAGTTCCTTACTTCAGCTATGACTTGGGGCAAGTTTGCTCCAATACCGTTATTCGTTGCCTTCTTGCCAAATGGCCATTGGCTATAGTCGGCCAGCAGCTCGTCCGTCTGAGCAAAGGCTCTTTCTCTCGCCTCATGGCCGAGCGTCGATAGGGCATTCTCCAAGACATTGGCGGCGTAGGCGGCACAGACCATGCAGACGGTTCGCAGGTATCGAAATTCGAGGTTCTCGGGTAGGAACTGGTTGCCGCCAAGAACCACCGTTCGTTGGGTCAGGACGTTACGGACGCGACGTCGGAGCTCTTCCTTGGCTCCGCCGTCGGCGACGGGATGAGTGGCCATGTCGAACAAGAGGAAGTTGCGTTTCTCCGTTCGTAGAATGCCCTTGTCGACGAGACCCTTGGCCAAGCGCTCTCGGACTTGCTTTAGTTGATAGCCAATCTTCATCAAGTTCCATGTTTCGCCTTTGAGTCTTGTCAGTTTTTTTTTAGTTTTTAGTTTTTTTTTCCTTTTTTCCCTTTTTTCCTAGGATTTTTTTTGGTGCTTTTTTTCCAAGAAACTAAAGAAAAAAAAACGGACCATCAACGGGAAACAAAAAAACTCACCACTCATCAGGTCAATCCAAGAGCTGACGCTCATCTTCTCACTCTGTTTCATCATCTTGAGAGCCTCGTCTAACAGAACCTCGCCGGTCAGGGTATCGTCTATCACTTCGATATTTCGATCGGCCGGAGAGAATCGTCGTCTGGAGGGATCCTTCTCCATGCTGATACGGCCACGAAAGGCAAGTTCGAGGACGATGCATCCTCGCAGTGCATACGAGATGTTGTCGTTCCAGAAAGAAAGATAACCCTTTTTTGAATGAATTTGCCATTCAATTTTTTTTTTTCGCAATGCATGTTAGCGGATACAGAGATATATTTGTGTATATATATATGCATGCATGCATGTGTGCATCAGAGGTTCGTCGCCAACACACTCAATGGAGAAGGACATGAAGATCGCATAGGATGAGTTT
Source organism: Claviceps lovelessii (assembly GCA_018360185.1). Lineage (NCBI taxonomy): Eukaryota > Fungi > Ascomycota > Sordariomycetes > Hypocreales > Clavicipitaceae > Claviceps > Claviceps lovelessii. The sequence continues at coordinate 12,707 of SRPU01000161.1, forward strand.
GGACAAAAAAAAATCGACATGGCAAGCAGGGGTGGGTTTGGTGTGGCCCTTGTACCTGTTTGTCCTTGAGGCCGAGGAGCAAGACCTCCTCCATCATGGTCAACTTGGGCTGTTTGCTTCGCTCTGCGCTCTCGCTAAGATCTCTCGGGTCAAAGGCAATCTTGTGGCCATTCTCGCTGTTTTCGTAGCTCGTCTCGGGGCCGGTATCCTTGACGTTGGTGGAAGAGTTGGTTCTGGACGCGGCATTGCTGGCCTCGCCTTCGGTGCTGCCCAAACCGCCTCCAGCAGCGCCGCGGCGCCGTGTCAGGCCAGAAGTGGACATTTCGATACAGACGGAAACGAGAACGCGGGAGGCAAAAGGATCGCCGGACGGGACGAGGGGAACAGCGACGACAAGTAAATGCGTCGCCCGGTGGCCGGGGTTCGGACTCTGTCAGACTGAGACGGAAGAGAGGCTGGCGCGAAGGGAGATTGAAGTTTTGCTCCGAGAGAGGTCGAGGAAAGTGTTGGAGCAGCGGGTAGCGGATAGCCAAGTAGCGAGCAGCGAGCAGCGAGCACGTTCGAGAATGGAGAGTCTGGTGTGAATAAAGGTGGTGTGTGGTCTGATCGGTCGGTCTGGTGCAGACAGCGGGAAAGGGGGTGGGCCGCGACGGACGACGGACGACGGAAAACGGAAAACGGAGGCTAGTGTCGTAGATTGCTGGGACGGAGATGTGTGGTGCGTGGTGCGTGGTGTGCTGTGCGAGTAATTGGGGATGTGATGGTGTTCAAGAATCAAGAGGGCACACACACGACGACAAGGCAGCTCATGCGCGTTGGGTAGACACAGACAGGAACCTTGGAACCTTGGAACTTGGAACTTGACATCTGGAGGGTGGTGACTGGATTACGGTGTCTGGTGTGTGGCTGCATGTGCGCCCATGTCCTGCCAAAAGAAAACATCAATCAATCAAATCAAAGCCTGGCACGCGCACTGCACCAGACACTGCACTGCACTGGGGGGGGGGGGCGTGTGCTGGTGGCTCCACGGCACAGAGGACAGAGGACAGAGGACAGAGGACAGAGGACAGAGGACAGAGGACAGAGGACAGAGGCCCCCATTTGCCATTGAGCAGAGTAGTTTGATGTTGATTTTGGCTGCGGGGCTGCGGCTAAATGGGCCGGGGTCTAGAGAGCATCCGGACGTATCGATAAGCTTAGGGGACACGCCAAGGGCCCAGGCAGCAACACGCAGCACGGCCAGTGCCAGCAATCACTGATGAAATCCTCTGCAAACACCGTTTCAATGCCTTGCGCAGCCGTCCATCTACACTACACATCCACGTCCTTGACCGCCTCTTTCCACAATTCGTCAAAGTCGATGCCGGCTTCTTCAAACATGTCTCGAATCTTCTTGGCCGTCGCCTCTTGCTGCTCGGGGCCGAATCCTCCTGGTTGCGTGGCATCAAACTGCACCATCTCGACCCATCGGTAGAAGAGGTCCTCCTTGCCCACTGCTGCCAGAGCGTTCCGAAACGCAAAGACCTGTCTCCGTTTGCCATCCCCTTCCGCGGCGATACTCGTCTTCATGTCGTAGCACATCCAGCCAAAATCTTTGTGATGGATCAAGACCACGCTCGTGAATGCCTCCAGAGCAGCCACCTTGTGGTCAACCAGTTGATGAGCATGCACCATGCTGGCCCAGTCCAGGTCCCATTGCCCATTCATCAGCAGGTACCCCGTCTTCTGCTCCTGGAGCAAGGGCGATGTCGCTGCGTTGATGTGCGCAAACAGAATCTTCTTGGACTCTGCGTCTTTCAAGAAATCCCCCAGCACGCGGTCCCAGTCGCGGCTTCGTCGCACGTAAATCTCCTTGTCCTGGAAGCCGACCTTGCGCCTCCAGAGCATCGGGTTGCCATGAGCTTGTCCCGCGGCAAACTCCACCGGCCATGGCCAGACAAAGACGAATAGAAGAAAGTCGATGAACATGGTGAGGCCGCGTTTCAACACCTCCCATGCGAAATCCTTCCATGTCGAGTCCTGGATCGGAAAGGTGGCTTCGTTTTGTGCGCCGAATCCAGACTGGACGATTTTCCAGTACCATGGCAGGATGGAATACATGCGCCACACAAACAGAAAAGACACGGCCACGTTCATGGCCACCGGGACGAGAAACACCTTGCGCTTGAACGCGGCCTCCTTGGAGTCGATGTGTGTGATGTAGACATGTTTGTCGGATAGTCCGTCAACGAATGGCTGCAGGGTTTCAGGAGGTTGCTTAAAAGGGGGTGGGAATGACCCGTCTGCACCGGTCGACTTGGTGGTCTTGGACTTGCCAGGTCGTTTTGCGGGCGCCATGTTGAACGAGTGTTGGCCAGCACAGTGGGCACAGCGTGGTGATGTGTGCCGCGCGAAAGATTTGGCTCCAACGGAATTTGCTGCTTGTTGTTGTTGGCGATCGTTGACGAGGAATATAAAATATCAATGATATGATCTGTGCCCACTGCCCACTGCTGAGTCAGGTATCTTCATGTTGAAAGTCTGGTCTGGTAGCTAAGAGCTGGCAGGTGGCGGGGGTGGCGAGTGGCGAGTGGGCTTTGACACGCCGGCGTGCCTGGCGCCTTACAATTTACGGCTCTGGCTTTGTTTTTGATTTTTTTTTTTAAAAAAAAAAAAAAAAAAAAAAAAAAACCCACTAAACGTTTGGGGGTCCAGTCTCCACATCGGATTTGACATCAAGAAAGCTCGTCGACATCGCAGCTTTCGCGTCAGGCACATGCCCGACACAATACATCTGCTGGCGTAGCATATACTACGGCAATGTTAAGAGCCCGTGCCTGGAAGGTAGGTTTTCGTTTTTCATTCCATTATACATAGCCCTTGAGGCGATTTCCCTCTCCTCCCTTCCCTTGCCTTCCCTTGCCTTCCGTTCCCTCACCTCATTCTCATCCGATGCTCACTCATGACGTTCTTTGTCCCATCAGGCCCGTGGCTATCCATTCATTTGTGAATACTGCAGAGTCCTTGTGTCGCCAACCTATTCACCAGGCCACCGACGCGCCGCCCCGACCTTGCGTTCGATCTGCACGACCGCCGAGCTGCGCAATTCGGATGAGAAGGGCAAGGGCAATGTCTTCGTGGGACCAGGCCCTGCTGGCAGATTCGCCGCCGGTCCCGCCTTCGCTGGAGGATCCTGGGGCTCTTTCGCCTCCGTGAAGAAGTCGCCTGGCGATTCGAGCGCCGTGGACGACAGTCTTTTGCCGCACGAACTGGAGGCGAAAAGAAGGGCCGCTGCTGCCTTTGAGACAAAGACCAGCACGAAAAAGAAGCCCTCGCAGCCCTCGCAACCCCCGCAGTCGCCGCAGTCGCCGCAGTCGCCGCAGTCGCCGCAGTCGCCGCAGCGGTTCAAGAAATCGCCTGACGAAACGAGCTCCGTGTATGGTAGTCTTTTGCCGCACGAACTAGAGGCGAGAAAAAGGGCCGCTGCCTTTGCAACAAAGACCAGCACGAAAACGCCCTCGCAGCCCTCGCAGCCTTCGGAGCCCTCACAACCCAACCTGCGATTCAGCAACGGCCACGAATCGCAACTAAACAAGTCCAAATCGATCCTCGCGAATGTTTTCAAGTCCATTGCCACGCCGGGACCCTCTGTGGCGGCCAAGTCGTCGCCCACGAGCACTCAAGCTCCACCCACCCCGTCTAGCACAAGTAAGCTTGTGCCAGACGCTGCTGCGATCACGAAGTCCTCGTCGCCTTCCTCAGATGAGAAAGCGCACCCATCCAATGGCAAAGAATCTCACCACGAACCGTCGAAAGTCCCTCCAGGTGGTGCTCCGAGGCAGGTTGGATGGGGCACATTCAGTCATCGCGTATCTCAGACGCCAATTCACGCCCATGCTCATAGTCACGGAAATGATTCTACGGTACGGTCAGAAATCACGCGGTCAAAGGAGACACAGGGTAACATCCAGCACAAACCAAGAGTACAAGCTGGTACTGGCCAACCGATCGCTGCGAAATCTGCAGCGTCGTCGACATCAGAAGTTGCTTCAGCTACCCAAGATTTCTGGGGCGAGTTGGACACAAGGGTGGCAGACTTGAAGGAGGGCAAAGGCAAAGGCCGACAAGAGGTTCTTCCAGCTGCTGATGGCCGGGCGAGGAAAAGTTCCGAAAGGGTATCAGGAGATAGCGGCGACACAGCGTCGTCCCACCGCGCCTCCAAGGATGGCGATTGGCAAAATGAACGGAGAAAGTCTCGGTTCGAGATGGAAGAAGAGGCTAGATTCAACGAGCGTCGATCCAAGAAATCGAAAAAATCGTCATCGGGACGTCGAATGCATGATGATGACTGGGATGACGAGTCGACTCATCGATGGGAACACAAACAGCGCCGAAAAGCCGAGAAAGAGGCTCAGAGGCAGAAAAAGCTCCAAGAAGAGCAACCGGCCGTGCCCATCTTCCTTCCAGAGTACATCAGCGCATCTAATTTGGCGCAAGCTCTCAAGCAACAGCCCGACCAGTTCCTCGCTGATATGGAAGAGATGGGTTTTGAGCATGTCACTCCCGACACCATCATGACTGGTGAGACCGCTGCGCTCATATCCATGGAGTATGGGTTCGAGCCCTCGGTGGACACTGGTTCACAACGTGATCTGAAACCCCGCCCTCTGCCTCAAGATGTTTCCTCTCTCCCGAGCCGACCTCCTGTAGTCACCATCATGGGTCACGTCGATCACGGAAAGACGACGCTTCTGGATTGGCTTCGCAAGTCCTCGGTCGCAGCCCAAGAACATGGAGGCATAACGCAGCACATTGGCGCGTTTGTTGTACAAATGTCGACGGGTAAGCAAATCACCTTCCTGGACACACCGGGCCACGCAGCATTTCTTTCCATGCGTCAGCGCGGAGCCCATGTCACAGACATCGTGGTCCTTGTGGTGGCAGCAGATGACAGTGTCATGCCGCAAACCCTCGAGGCTCTCAAGCATGCCACAGCCGCCAAGGTGCCCATCATTGTGGCCATCAACAAGATCGACAAGGACGACGCGCGCGTGGACCAAGTCAAGGCCGACCTGGCCCGACACGGCGTCGAAATCGAAGACTTTGGTGGCGACGTGCAAGTCGTGTGCGTCAGCGGCAAGACTGGTCAGGGCATGGCCGACTTGGAGGAGAACATTATCACGCTCTCAGAAGTTCTCGATGTTCGAGCAGAACAAGATGGCATGGCGGAGGGCTGGATCCTCGAATCCAGTGTGAAACAGAACGGGAAAGCTGCGACTGTTCTCGTCAAAAGAGGAACCCTCCGTCCAGGAGACCTCATTGTTGCCGGCAAGACGTGGGCAAGGATCCGGGTCATTCGCAACGAAGCAGGCAAAGACCTCGCCGAGGCGCCACCAGGCAGCCCTGTGGAAATTCTGGGCTGGCGAGACTTGCCCGATGCCGGACAACAAGTGCTCCAAGCGCCCGACGAAGCAAAGGCCAAGACCGCCGTGGAGTATCGCGTGGAAATGGCGGGCCGTGAGGAAAGCTCGGTGCAGTTGGCAGAGCAAGAACAGCGACAACGTGAGAAGGCTGCCGCTGCTGCCGCCGCCGCGGTTTCCGACGCAAATACCGTGACGACCGCCGACGGCGACCAAACGGAGCAGAAGCCGGCTGAGCCCGGCATCCTCTGCCAGAACTTCACTGTCAAGGCCGATGTCGTTGGTTCCGTCGAAGCCGTCTGCGGCAGCGTCCTCGAACTGGGCAACCACGAGGTGCAACCCAAGATCCTCCGATCAGCCGCCGGCCAGATATCCGAATACGACATTGACCACGCCGCCGCCTCCAACAGCATCATCATCAACTTCAACGTGCCCGTCCTCCCCCGCATCAAGCAGCGTGCCGAAGACGCCAAGGTCAAGATCCTGGACCACAACATCATCTACCACGTCATCGACGACGTCAAGGCTGCCCTCTCGGCGCTCCTCCCCATGAACATAACGACCCGCGTGAGCGGCGAAGCCGACATTTTGCAAGTCTTCCCCATCAACATCAAGAAGAGAGTCTCCAGAAACATTGCAGGATGCAGGGTCCGAAATGGAGTCATTAAGAAGTCTTCCCTGGTCAAGGTGATACGGAAAGGAAAGGTCATTCACGAAGGTACAACCGCTCTCGTCCCACTATTTTGGTCCTTTTGTTTTATTCTCTCTTTGTCTCCCTCTTTTTTTAAAAAAAAAAAATCCTTCTTATTTGTTCTGCCATTTTCCCCTACACGTGTACCCAATGCCGCACGCAAAGACGATGAACATTACATACTAACTCGGAAAAAAAAAAAAAAAATAGGCAAAATCGATACCCTCAGGCACGTCAAGAAAGACGTCATGGAAATGGGCAAGGGCTCCGAGTGCGGTATCGGATTGGAAGGCTTTCAAGACTTCCAGGTGGATGATCAGATCCAGACGTACGAAGAGATCAAGGAGAAGCAAACACTCTAAGTCCTTCGCCGCGTCATGGCGAGGGGGCCAAGGAAATGGAGGGGGCGGTTGGTTGGTAGTCTCTCTTCCATTCACAGCCAAGGCCGTTGCAGATGCCCCATGCGGCTCTCATGCAAGCCATTTCGCGTCACGGCGTCAAGACGTACGATGCAGAACAAGATGGACATGTAAATTCAAAAAGAGGAAGAAGTACGGGAGTTGAGGGTAGAGCGCCGATTTGCAACGCTAATCTCGGCTTCATGTACGAATAGGTCATTATCTCGGACGACGGCGGTGATCAACCGCAAGGTCAACTCTGTACAAAACTCGCGATAGAGGGATGTTAGAATCGAGGATGGGACTTGATTGTAGCATCTGGTCTATCTTTGCCTCCTTTTTTTTTTTGAATTGTATATATATATATATATATATGTATTTATGTACATTTATAACACAACTACCACCGACTAGGTGCAGAAACAGAATTCGACGAAAAGCTCTTGGACGTAGTCGCAGCCTGTCTGCGCTCCTTTTCGAGTCTGGCCAATCCAATCCTGTCCGTCACGGGCGTTGCTTCGAGGATATGGTCAAAGTCGTCATCGTCGTTGCCGGAATCGTCGTCTTGGTCGTCATGGCGAGTCTCGTTGTCCGAGTCGGGCTGCACGTCTAGATCGGCCGAGTACTGCTGGCGCTGGTGGGGGGTGGGTATGGTGGTGGGTTTCGGCTTGGGCTTGTGCTCCGGGTCTGTCTCTGCGTTGGTGCCTGGGTTGGGGTTCAGGTTGGAAAAGGTCTTGGAGGCGAGGACTTTGCGGCGGATTTCTTGCATGGCGGCTTCGTCGTCGCTGTCGCTGTCGTCTGTTATGTCAAACGGGTCTTTGTCGTGCCGCGACTCGTCGTCGGCCATGTGTGTTGGCATGTCGCCTGGCTTGGGGTCCAGTGGTCTTTTGCCCAGGTATATGCCGTCTGCGCTGCTGCTGGCCTGACGGTCTGACCGCGCGTCGCTATCTTGGTCGTCGTCGTCGTCGTCGTCGTCGTCGTCGTCGCCGCCGCCGCCGCCGCCGCCATCGTCATCTGATGAGGAATCCGGTCTGTGATTGGTATTCCCGCTTGTCCACATGTCTTCCCCGTTGCCTTGTTCTCTGCTCTGATTGTATTCGCGTTCCAGCTTTTCCATCCACTCTGCCTCCGTCTTCTTCACGCCGGCTGCATCTTCGCAAGCAGCGTATCGCTTGAGGATACGAGAGTTGATTTCGAGGAATGACTCTCCGTACGAAAAGGGCTCCAGTATCTGCTGCGCCCAGTCCGCGTGGCCACAGATGTAAAAGGCGGCTGCCAGGGCCTCGACACAGTTTAGCCGCCAGGGCTTGCCGTAGTTGACTGTGTTGGCGGCGACAAGATAGGGCAGTAATCGTTCGCATTTGCCTCCCACCTTGTTCCATTGAACCTCTTGGGTTCGTGCCCATGAGCACTCGACGACAGCGGCGCCGTATTGGTCCATCAGTTCTCGGTCGGCTGGGGAGACAACTTGACGGCCGTTGGGGGTGATGATGACGCCGTTGTGCCGCTGGCCCATGTGAAGATCACGCATGAGTCCGAGCCTCATCAGCTTTTTTCCGGAGCAACGTTTTGGGTCGCAGTGGCCCAGGTCCCAGCAGGCTGCTTTGAAAGCTGGCTTCCCGGACTGGGCATTGTTGCCATCGTGATCATCACCATCCCCATCGTCGTGGCGGCGGGGCAGTCTTGAACCACCGCCACCACCCCGGCCGCCTCGCTTGCCTCGAGCGGCAAAGTCCTTCTTGTGTCGAACCATGGGGAGGGATGGGGAGTGGTATCACAAGTGTGGGCGTGGGCGTGGGCGAAGGTCGGCGCGTGTCGGCGAGCGGAGCTGCTCTGAGCAAAAAGACAGGAAGTAGACGTTTCACTCGAGGCAAGTCGAAAAGCGACGAGATGCTGTTGCGGTTGGACGGAAGGGACAAATAATCCGTGGTGGGGGCGGGGCTCCATGTTGGAATACGATAGGACCAGAGCCGAGTTGCACCCGAGTGACCCCACATTAATAACAAGTCTGGGACCATTTATTTGTCCTGATATCCGCTGTTTCTCCCGCCTCGGGGTGAATTGAATTTGAATGAACTTGGCTCTTCTCCTATGCCTAGCGCGCTTTTTGAGAAAGCTGACTGCAATTGATATTGATACTGCCAAGCCGTTTTCCAGCCATGAGGGATCTATAGTCTGGGTTTGACTCTTCCGCTCGTGCTGTTCATATTTTTTATTCAATTTATTTATTTTTTGTTTTATCATTTTTTTTTTCTAATTCTTCTCCCTTGGCTTGACGGCACCCAGCCCATCGCAGCTGCCCAGCTCCGCCGCGCCAACATCTCGGGGAAGGGGGGGGTGTGTACATTGTATACATTGTACATGTATCCACACTTGCTGTCATAAGCGTGCTGGACTTGCCATCGTACAACTGCGAGAATATTACGACCTTGACAGCTTCCATCAACGACGACTTGCCTTGCAGCCCTCTCTCTACTCATAGTCAAACCGGTCGGATCTATCCTGGATACTTCCTGAAAACTCGGCGAGTGTGGCGAGGACGGCCATCAAGGGCGACAATGGAGGCTGCTTCGGCAAGGGCGGCCGCTCGAGATCGCTGGAGCGAGTTTGGCCACGCCCCTTCGCAGCTCCAGCGCTTCATCCAAGGCGCATGCAGCCCCGAAAACTACGAGCCCAACCTCGCGCTGTGTCTCGAGATTTCCGATTTGATCAATAGCAAGAAGGGATCTGCCCCCCGCGAGGCGGCGACCACAATCGTCAGCTACATCAACCACCGAAATCCGAATGTTGCGCTCCTCGCGCTCAGCCTCCTCGACATATGCGTCAAAAATTGCGGTTACCCCTTCCACCTGCAGATTAGCACCAAGGAATTCCTCAACGAACTTGTGCGAAGGTTTCCTGAGCGACCGCCGGCGCGACCGACCCGAGTGCAGGCCAAGATTCTCGAGGCCATTGAGGAATGGCGCATGACGATTTGCGAAACCAGTCGCTACAAGGAGGATCTGGGTTTCATCAGAGATATGCATCGCTTGCTGAGCTACAAGGGATACATGTTTCCCGAAGTTCGAAGGGAGGATGCTGCTGTGTTGAACCCGAGTGATGTGAGTGCGATGTTTTTTTTTTTCAGGGTTGCATAAAGAAGATAGAAAGGGGGGGAGGGAGAAGAAAGAAATAAAGAAGGAAAGGAATACGATACGATCAAAGTACCAAGTGCTAATATCTTTTTTCCCCTCGCCTTCCAGACCTTGAAATCTGCCGAAGAGATGGAGGAGGAGGAAAAGGAGGCACAGTCTGCCAAGCTTCAAGAACTTATCCGCCGCGGCTCGCCCGAAGACTTACGGGAGGCAAATCGTTTGATGAAAATCATGGCCGGTTACGATACCCGATCCAAGACAAACTACCGAGCCAAGGCAGCCGAGGAAGTTTCAAAAATACAAGCCAAAGCTCGACTGTTGGAAGAGCGCCTCGAAGCGTTCAAGCCAGGCGACCACATGTCAGACGGTGACGTCTTCAGTGAGCTTGCCTCGGCACTGCAAAGTGCGCAGCCCAAGATTCAAAAAATGTGCGAAGAGGAATCAGAAGACCACGAGGCCGTCGCTCGGTTGCTGGAAATCAATGACAGCATTCATCGAACAGTCGAGAGATATAAGCTGATGAAAAAGGGGGACATGGAAGGGGCAGCTAAAGTTGCATCCGGTGCTCCTCCTTCTTCGGATCCTTCGACATCCAAAAGCTCTTCCACTTCAGCCAACGAGCTGTCTCTGATAGATTTCGATGGTGAGGCCAGTAATGAATCTCATGGAAGTAATGGTACTTTTGCTGCTGGTACCTCACAAGCAGGGGGTCTGGAAAACGACCTGCTGGGACTCGATATCGGTGGGCCCTCAAGCACGTTTGGGCAGGGTGGCAACATAAGCCTTGGATTCGGAACCAATTCAAGTAAGTCGGGAGCATTTTGCAGACCATATTCCCCCCTCCCTCACCCCTTTTCCGTCAGGAGTAGACTACCTTCTTCCTGCTCATTTCGATTTTTCCACCTATCCTTTTTTTTTTGTCTTACTGATAAAGCAAACAGATGTCCCTGGTCCGGCTCTGCTATCTTCCATCACACAAGACAACAGTGCAAGCGGCAGCTTGTCGAACCAAACCGCCTCGTTCTCACAATTTGCATCCTTCACGTCACCAGTACCCTCCCAATCAAGCACTCCTCAGCCCTCTCTCCAGCAACAACCCCAGCCTCCTCCCTCTTACCAGGTGGCTGCCGATCCCTTTGCGGCCCTGACATCCGCTTCAACGCCGACACCGTCGCAGACGCAGACGCCCTCCTTTCCACAGGCAACAGTGTCCAACAATGACGATGACGAATGGAACTTTACCTCATCCTTACCGCCCGCCGTGTCTGACAAGCCCAGAGAATACAAAGGCACGATTAACCAATCGCTACTCCGTACAGATTTCCTCGCCGGACGAACCACCGGCGCAAGTAACTCGATCCACATTACGTTTGCCTTTTCCAACAATTCCGCCCAACCTGTCACGGAGCTTCATTTCCAGCTGGCAGTTACCAAGGTTTGTTTTTTTAATCCCTTCTTTTTCCTTTTTTATCCTTTATTCTTTTTCTTCCTGTTTCTTTTTTCTTTTCTTTTTCTTTTCTTTATTCCCCCTTTTTTTCTTTTTTTTCTTCCTTTTTCTTTTTTCTTCCTTTATCTTAATTCCCCTTTTTCCCCTTTTTTTTTTCTTTCTACTTCCCTTTCCTTCCTTTTCTCCACATACGCAAACTCGCCTATATGCCAACTTCCCACATCACATTTCGTTCAAGCTCCCCGCCCCTTAGTCTACAAACCAAAACAATTATGATGCTAAACCACCCCTTCCAAAACAACTCAGGGCTACGAATTGGAACTCAAGCCCCAAACGGGCCGCGATCTCGCCCCCAAGCAAAGCCGCGGCATTACCCAACAAGTCGACGTGTGGCACTCGGGCAACCGCGCCCAAAAAGTCGAGTCGGTCAAGCTGCGCTGGCGAGCGACGTACAAGGTCGGTGGGACGGAGCAGAAGAATGAAATGGGTGAGATTCCAGAATTCAGCATCGCGTAAAACTCACGGGTGGCCCATTTGTTGTCTGTCCACAGTCAATCTACCTTGGCTATTTTCAAAATACAAAAAAAAAAAAAGAGAGAGAGAGAGAGAAAGAAAGAAAGAACGAAAGAACGAAAGAAAAGCAATTCAAGAGGGCTATATTGAGTCATTTTTTTTTCTTTGAGGAGGCAGGATCCAGGGGTCGTGGCATCCGGGGATGGTCACTGGTCAATGAACCACATATATGGTGAAATGGAGTGCACAGATGTAGTCAGACATTGTAGACGATGCATGTCATGTAGTGTGGTGCACACGCAGTACGTGATTGCCTGGTGGTGAAAATGCACGACATATGTAGGTGTATTTATACATGTGCAGTTGTACATGTATATATATACAGTGCCTTGGCAATCCTATTTGACCTCGAAAGGTAGCACGATGAACCTTTCCCAGTGAACCCAGTCCCTAAGCTAAGAATTCAAAGAAAAATAAATTAAATACTCCATATATTAGCCTTTCGAGCATGATATATCTACTACTTGAGCCTTATGGCTGACCAAAGGTATCGGCATTATAGAGGCAGGCAAAGCATTAGACACCTTTAGCCAAAATAAAGCTGGGTTTTATTTTCACCATCTTCTTTACCAGCTGTTTTTTTCCTATTCTATTGGCTTCTTCTTCGCAAGCTGTTCTTTTCTCCTTTCTTCACCTTCTTCATGAAGCTCTGTTTTTTTTTTTTTTTTTTACCTTTGCTAACTGTTGTTTCCTCTTATGTGTTACCTTCTTCACTAGCTGTTTTTTTCGTGTTTATCATTAGCGTTCTCTTTATACGCTTTTTTTTTTCTTTTGTATTACCTTTTTTGCCAGCTGTTTTTATCTCTCTTGATTAGCTTCTTCTTCGTGAGCTGTTTTCCGTTTTCTTTCTTCCTTTTTTTCCCCCCTTTTTTTTTACCTTCTTTACTAGCTGTTAATTCCCTCTCTTGACCACCTTCTTCTTCGTACGCTATTCATCCTGCTTTCCATCATCATCTTCTTCGCAAGCTGGTTTTGTTCTATTTTCGTCGGCTTCTTCTTTGAAAGCTGTCTTTTTTTTTTTTCTTTTTTTCTTTTTTTCTTTTTTTCTTTTTTTCTTTTTTTCTTTTTTTCTTTTTTTTCCCCTTTTTTTTCTTCAGCTTCTATTGCTGACTACTATTTCTTCCAGAGGGCTGCTACAAGACCCCTCCTTCAACACGACGACCCTGCCCGCTTTCGCCCCCCTCTTTCTAAATGCAAAATATTCTCACGGCATAATGCTCCTGCAATGTACATCCCGATACATGAGATTCTCATTGATCGGTCGCCGAAGATTTTTTTTTTTTTTTTCTTTCTTTCTTTCTTTCTTTTTTTTCTTTTCACCCAAGTTCCTACCTTGTAAGCTAATGGCATGGACGATTGTGACGCAAGAGGTGACGCGAGAGTCTTGCCTGATAAGAATGCATGTCACATCTGGTAAATGGAGCATGAAGGTCCAATCACCGGGGCCAAACGAGGATGCACATATACTGTTGGAGATGTGCGTGCTGTCTGTTGTCCTACAATATAGAACATTTATGTTGATTTCTTCATCATTTGATGCATTGGAATGAATTTGCGATATCCTCGTTGGTCAAAGAAGGGTTATGTCACTGTATATATATATACATATTTATAAATGCATGTACGTCCTACCGCAGCGGCTCAAATCAAGCATGCATGATGCATACACAACAGCCTCCTCCCCGTGCAGCCATGCAGGTTGAAAAAAGGGGACCCCCGGAACAAGAAAGCAGTTTTTTTCGTAAAAGTCGCATGCCTCAGTCTTCCCTTCCATTCATGCCATGTATTTTTCTTGATTTCATTTTTCTTATTTGATTTATTCTCTTCTATTCCTCGTCGGGAACAAAATGCTACTGCTACATAGGAATCGGGCCTCTCTACTGTGGGGCCCGAGCCTAAAAGACATCAAGTCAGGGGGCGGGCGGCGCACCGCCGGAGAATTAAGAACAAAGGGGGATTGGTAACAAGGAGGAAACAGGCACGGAAACAGAAGAGGACAAAGAGATGATGGAAACAGTAACAAACAAGTGGGGACCCGCTCATCACCAATTCATTCCTGTGATGCAGAAAAATTCCCCCGCCCAACGACGTGGAGCAGAAGGGGCGGCATTCATCCCGACTCTCCTTGGCCGACTTTGTCCTCTCAAGTGAAAAAAGAATAGAAGAGAAAAGAAAGAAGAAGCAAAGAGAAAAGAATGTTACAAGATGGATTAGAAGCAAGGAATAATAATGACGAGGATAACAAAACAATGGAAAGCAAATGAGAAACAGGAGGAAATCCCGAGATGAAAGACGAAGAGGATAAAAAGACGAGGAATGACCTCAGTGTCTCATGAGCAAAAACACGTCAACGAGTAACGTTGGCTTCTCGGCGGGTGGTTTGGGTCTCCAAATCCAGCAGGCAGTACGGCACATGCCATTGTACAATGAGAAAATGAAGAAGAAACAGGACAGCAGGTAAAGGCGGGAGAAGGGAAAATGTGGTGTGTTTTTTTTTTTTTTTTTTTGCCGCTCAAGCCCCCAGTTCGCTCACAGAAAAGGCTGGAGTCGCAGGAGGCTGAAGAACGTAGCTACTCGCCGGGGTCTTGGCCATCTGTGCCAGGGTCTCCCGCTCCGTCTTTTCACGTTCACGCTGTAGTCTTTCTGCTTTGGTGATGCGTGGCTTCCGCGTGACGGATCCTCCTCGAGATCCAGGACCGCCACCACGACCCGATGCGCCGCCCCTTGTCGAGCCTCCTCCTCCACCTCCGCGACCACCTCGACCACCTCGACTACCACGACCACGTTTCGGTCTTTCATGTGGACTGCAAAAAAAAAGAAGAAGAAGAAGAAGAAGAAAAATGTTAGAGATTTTCGTGTCACAGTGTCTGCAAAGTTTGTCGGATTTTGGTGGTGTCAAGGAAGAATGAACAAAAAAAAAACATACATGGCGGGTTTCTCCACCTCAGGCACAAGGGGACCCGAGTAGACGAAAAAGCCATCTCGGCTGGCCGCCGCCTGAGCTTCCCATAGTAATTCCGAATCATCGACGAAATCATCTTCGACATCATACTGATCCTCTTTAAAGTTTCTCTTCTTCTTTGGCTTCAGTTGTGCGTCGGGTCCACTCGTTCCCCCATTTTCGGGGTTGCTAGCCTCGCCGTCCGAAAGATCCAGCGACATTTCATCGCCGGATCCACGGCCGAGTTCGTCCTTTTCTAGCGATGCCGTGGCTGCGGCGATGCGGGCTTTCCGATCGCGATTGGCAGCCAGTCGCGGGTGGAGGGCATCCCATCCATAGCGATCTTCGGCCAAGCGCATGAAATTGACATACTTGTTCGTCTCGCCAGCCTTGATGGGAATGTTGAGAACAATGGTAGGTGCTTGAAACTCTTCGCCGGGACGAGCCTTGCCGAAATCCAAAATTGATCGGCCTTCAATTTCCTGGAAATCGTCCAGAGCGTCCGTTCTGGGCGTAGACATGCCCGTGGTAGGTTTGAGCTTCGGCGATGGTCTTCGAATGGGGCCGTTAGATATTGTCGTGAAGTTGGCATGATTGACAACCGGTCTTTGGGCCAATGCCGCCGCCGCCGTTGTTGTTGCTGTTGTTGTTGTTGTCGTCGTCGTCGTCGTCGTCGTCGCTTTCGTTGCTGTCGTTGCTGCTGCTGTCGTTGTTGCCGTTGCGGTATTCTCCTTGCTCATTTGCGATGCCTTGGCATGGCCAGCCTCGGCAACAGACGCCGCCCTATATGCGGGCGATGGAGGCCGTGACGGCAGGTCTCGGCTCTGCAATCGTCCGTTGGCGGTACCCGGCGGAAGGACACGCTGCGGTGACGTCTCCGCACGTCCCTGTGGATCAATCATGCTCGCTATTGATGGCGACGCAATGGCGGCTTTTTGTGTTGGCCCCCGCGGCGATCCAGAAGTCGACGGAGGATACGGGTTTGACACGCGGGACGTGAGTGTTTCCCTCACTGGATCGTAATTGCCGCGTATCGGATCATAGCTGAGCCCACTGCTGCGCACGGGCATGGATGTGCTGGCGGATGAAGAGGTCGTGGGTATGTCGGCATTTAGAATGCTCTGCATCGACCCGGGATAGCCTTCTCTCTTGGGCATTTTGGGTGATGATTCATAATACTGATGTTGTGAGGGTGACGAAGTGCCCTTGATTTGATGGTGCCCTGAGGCGGTCCTGGAAGCGTCAGAGTCCCCGCCGTCTCCACCGTCCGAGGCAGAAGCCATCTTTCGTTTCCTTTGAAGGGGAGGAGGAGCGTTCGGATCCCGTGGTTTCCTCGGCTTGCGTACTTTTGCTGCATCAGGGCCATCCGGAGTCTTGGGCTTGCTGACGGTGGTGCCAGGCTTTCTACCGGGCTTCTTTCGCGGAACACCAGCCGCGGTAAGCTGTACATATTGTCCGTCAATGCAACCATAGCGTTTTTGCGCCGGAGTGCGACCACCAGCAGTGCTGCTGCTGGGAGATGGTTGTTGGTAGTGCTGAATGCTTAGCGATCGTGCCGCCTGAGACTGGTCACTTACGACGATCTCGTTCTGATCCTTGTCCATTATCGCAAGAGAGGCAAGAGAGGGTGGGCATCAAGCATGAGTCATCAAGCAAGAGTGACACCTTGTTTAAAACCAAGTCGAGGCAATTCTAGCGCTGGAGAGAAGAAAAAAAAAAGGAGAAACCCCTCCCTTGACTCTTTCTCTGACTCGGGCGGCGTGATTCGTCAAGGGGATTTTTGTTGATTCGGGAGACGGTATGTCGGCTGTGACACGAGAAGCCGCACGAGACACAGACGACAACAGACGGAAATATAGAAGAACCAAAAGGAAAAGGAAAAGGAAGGGGGGGGGGGGGGGGGGGGGCCCCAA
>SRPU01000162.1:0-25000 GCA_018360185.1 Claviceps lovelessii
ACCCCCCCCCCCCCCCCCTTCACAAAGAGCAGTATACCCACTACACATGCGCTTCTGCAAAGGAAGCCAGCAAAACACGGTCCCTTTCTGGTCGCATCACGCTCTGTGAAGGAGTTATGGGTTTTTTTTTCAACGCTTTACGTCTGGCGTTTTTTTTTCCTTACTCCCCTTCCTCTTGGTGTATCTTGTCTGGGGCCTTTTCTTCCTTTTTTTTTTTTTTTTTTAAATTTGGTGGAGTCAGGGCTATCATGTTTCTCGGTTCCCAAGTAGGCAGGGTTATGATGTGCTTTGAGGCCACTTTTCTTGGGGGGTTTTCAGGAAACCAATCGGCTCTGGGCAAATAGAAGGAATGGCTCTGTAATCAACACGCATTCACGTACGTTTTTGCTTGCTTTGCTTTATATGCTGTGCCCGTGCATGATGAATGAACGCATCTAGTTGCACCTAGTTGCGTCACCCTGCACGTCGACTCCCATTTACCATTCCACATCTACAGTAACCTGACTGATTTACATCTACTACTTTCTTCATCAGCGCCACCTACCCGATTCACTATCCCTTTGTATTATTTCTCATCTTTTCTTGCCTTACTCTTCAAGTATAGACGGCGCTATGCTATCTTCTATGCCATCAGGCGAACCTACCCTATCATGTACCTGTCAAAACAAACAGGTGGTCTATTGTACATCCTCGCACCAATGCCGCTTAGGAAAAAAGCATGACCCTGAGCCTCTGGTTCATTCCTCTGTGACCTGTCTGCCGGTCTAGCTGTCCACTTGGCGAAGCGTCCAGGAGGACACGCCCGTTTTGCTTTGCTTTGCTTTGCTTTCTTTCTTTCGTAACTGTGTCTGTGCTATTCATATGGGCGGAAGCCTCTAAATCAGGAGGATACGCCTGTTTTATTTTTCTCCTCTATTCTTCTCTCTCCTTGATTTGAGTATCCGTCTTGTCTATATAGCTGGAAGCATCGAAAAGGAGGACGCGCCTGCTTTGCTATGCTTTGCTTCTTTCATTTTTTTTTTTAAGTATCTATCCTATTCATACAGCTAGAAGCGTGTAATTGGGAGGGCACACCTCTTATGATAATACTCTGCTTTGCACGCTTTTTGTTTCTTCCTTCTTCTTTTCAAGTGTTTGTCTCATTTATAGAGCTTAAATCGTAAAAATAGGGAGGACGTGCCTGTTTTTTTTCCCCTGGCTTTTCTTTTGTCTCCTTTGTCTCCTTCTTTCTTTCTTTCTTTCTTTCTTTCTTTCTTTCTTTCTTTCTTTCTTTCTTTCTTTCCTTCTTTCCTTGTTTCCTTGTTTCCTTCTTTCCTTCCTTCTGTTTTTGGGCGTCTGTCTTATTCATATAGCTCAATTCGTAAAAACAGAGATATGCTTTTTCTGGTCACTGCACGTAAGTTCCCATTATCGAATACGATGCCTCACACGGTCATACGACATCGCATACACAAGTCACATTGTGTGCTCAAATGCACGTATGGCCAAAGATGTCGATTTCTACACTCCATGCGCGAGAACCTACTTATATAGTGGTCCCCACAAAACAGTAACAGATAACACAAAGGCAATTAAAAGAGTGCTAAACTACTGTTTAAACTTTTTTAATACACAGGATACGGCCGACAGCAGCCTCGGTCGCCACCCTCTCGTCTAGTATGCCGGCGGGTGCCACGGATAGATGCCCTACGTCTGTCTGGGTAGACGGGTGGGTTTAAGAATCCAGCTGCACGTAGTTGGATGGGAAGAGACCCGCGTGTCCGTCATAGTGTCCAAACCACCAATCTTCATCTGGGAATTCGAGGTTTGTGATTTTGGCGTCTTCGGGGAAAGACAGTTCTATAGATTGTTTTTCTTGTCAGTCATTTATTGCGACGGCCGCTGGTTCTTTTTTGACATGTCTGATGGATGATATGCATATCTACATATGTTGGCCACTTACCATTGTCTTCGGCTGCCTCGTAGTCGTACAAGGCCGTGGCAGTTGGCCCCTCTGCTGGTGCTGCCGGCGCAGGAGCACTGGGAACGCTGCGAGCTGCAGGCTCTGGATCCTGTGGCACGGGTGCAGCGGCAGAATGCTCTTCTTCCACAACTTCGACGTAGTTGCTGGGGAATAGACCCGTCTCGCCCAGGTGATTCGTGCCCATCCACCAGTCTTCATCCACCATGTCAATGTTTGTAACGTATTGCCCTTCAACCAGGTCGATCTCATTGCCCTCGGCCTTTTCATAGTCGTACATGACTATGGCTTGGTATCCTCCAGCTGTTGCGGCATACTCAGCTTCACCCTCATATTCTGCAGGCGCTGATGTCTCTGGTTCTGGCTCTTGCGCAGGTGGTGGTGGTGGTGGTGGGAGGTCGCGTCGAACTGGCTCAGGCTCGGGCTCGGGCTCGGGCTCGGGATCTCGAGCTACAGGGGCAGCTACTCGTATAGGCGAGTGTGTATCTTCCTCCTCCTCCTCCGCCGCTGCTTCCTCCTCTCTCGCGTGTACATCAGCCGGAGGGGCCCTGCTGGGAAGGCCTGGCAGAGCAAAGCCGCCAGACGGGCGAGAGTTGTTCGGAATGGACGGGGCCGAGGACACGTCATCCTCCCGGCGTAGCCCGGCAGCTGGAGGGGATGGTGCTGAGCCGATGAGAGAGGCATCTTTGAATCGGTCTCGGAGATGAGACACTCCCGCGGTACCGTCCTCGCCGTCCTCTGTAGCTCCTGTCGGACCATCGCCGGTATTCTGCTGCGACTGAGACTCGGCAGGGCTGTCGCGAGAATAACCCGGAGCCTGCACAGGTGCCCATGACTTTCCAGAGTAACCGCTCTTCCAACCTTCTGCCCCGCTCCTCTGCTGAGCTCCGGCTGGCGCAGCAGCAGCTCCAGCGCCAGATGTACTTCCGACACTTGAGCCCCTCTCACGAGCCTTCTTCTCAGCCCAGAGCTGCGCAGGAGTCTTGCCTCCTCGGTCCGCAAAAGTCCGGCTGGCAGCACCGACTGGCGGAGCCACTGGCGCGGCTGAACCGCCAAAGCCCAACCCACCAGGTGTTGGAGCCTTTGTGCCAGTAAAGGTCGAAGCACCACCGAATTTATTAGCGATTTTGGGTTTGGGCATGGATGAGATCCGCTCTGATTGGCTTGCTTGAGAAAAGGCCGCCGCTCTTTCGGCAAGAGGCTTCGGCACTTGGGTTTCACCCTCCTCCTCCTCTCCTCTCGCCTCAGTTGGCTTCTGGGCTCTGGCCTTGATGGCGGCGATGTCAACTTTCCCAACCGGCTCGTAGGCTCCCTTGACAGGTGCAGGGCGATCGTCGCCGTTTCCCTTGGCAGCAGCCCTTATGGCAGCAATGTCTACCTTGCCCACGGGTTGATAACCACCTCGCACTACATCGCCGGCAGCATCCGCCTGACGACCCCCTGCTTCAAATCGAGAGGGCTCTGGTTTTTGTCTCGTGAGCTCTGCCATGTTGACCTTGGTCGGCTTGTACGCAGATTCAACCTTTTCTATCTGCGTTCTGGTGACTGGTGGCGCATCGTTTCCCCATCCGTCGTTGTCCACATTGTCGTCTCTCCGAGACCGGGCAGCAACGAGCGGATCGAATACTCTCCCGGCGCTGGATGAAGTAGGAGTAAAGACCGGCTTCGTCTTGACGGGAGGAGGTGCTGCGCGTATCACCCCTTCGGAGGCTCCGGCGGAATATTTGGCGCCCGAAGCATCGGAGACTTTTTGCATAATGGCTTCTGGCTCAAGATCGCTTTCGGACCGGGCCGTAATTTGAACGTGGTAGCCGTGCAGAGCTTTGGCCACGGCGGCGGTATGGCTGGTGAAGTAACCCTTTGTGCGCTCGGGAACACCACCGCCGCACCACGCAATAAGAACGTTTTTTGGTAGCGCAGTATTTGGATCCTTGACCCTGACGAAGGCGAATTGGATTCGACCCTCGTTGAAATCCTCAATCAACTCGGTCAATTCCCCGTCTGCATTAGGTTTGTTACGTCAGTATCCGCCGCACACTGGTTTTTTTTTTCTTCTTCTGTTTTTTTTTTTTAAAAAAAGGTTAGAAACTGGGCCGGCAAATCGCCATACCTCCGGTGCTTTCGACTTTGAGAATGCTCTCCTTGGAAGCACTATCCTGGAAAGCATTCATCAACGGAGCTTGTACTGAGAAAAGCGCCCATTGTGCGTACGTGGCCGAGCTGGAGGATGGAGGCGGGCCATTGATGACACCGTTGTAGCTGCTTTTTATAGAAGGGCCATTGATGGATAAGTTCAATGTGGCCATGATGCTGGAATGCGGCCGAGGCCGGGGCGGATATGGATATCGATGATGATGATTGTGGTGATTAGAGGTAAGAAGAAGAAGAAGGAGAAGAAGAAGAAGAAATAGAAGAGAAGAGAAAATGAGGTAGCTAAAAGGCCGAATCAGACAGCGAAGCACTGCTGGTCTCCTGGTTCTCCTGTCTCTCTCGGCCCTCGGGTGCGGAGACGATGACGGTCAGTCAGGCGGGAAGCTCGCCTGTCAGGTAGTGTGGTTGGAGACGGTGGCGTGTGGTTTGGCAGCCGAAGAGAAAGTCCCAGCGAAATCCGCGCAAACCATTAGGTGGCAGAGGCAAGGTGAGTAGAGGATTTCGGCTGGGGGTGGTGTTGCCGATGTTTTGTGATCTGGAATGGCAAAGCTCAGAGCTCGGGGCTGACGTTGCTCGACTGGTTTGGCTCGTTGGGCGGCAGAGTGGGCAAAAAGGTGGGCAGGCGGGGGGGGGAGGGGGGAGAGTGGGAGAGTGGGAGAGTGGGGGACGCGCGCGTTTCAGTGGAACGTAGGTAATCCCCAATCTGATTTACACCAAAATTGTATGACGAAATGTTCGGATTGACCTGAGTCCATTGGACCTCCTGACAACATTGAAATGACAAGCAGGCAAGCTGACGCACGCTCTCTTGGACGCAAAGGACCAGGCTCCACTCTTTGAGGCTGTCCAATGCAAACGTGCCCCGCACCAGACAGCACTGACTCACTGAGCGAGTGTGCCAGACCAGTTGACCTCTTTGTTGGTGAAAATCAGATTTTACAAGTTCATGTCGGAAAAGCTGCCCCGCCACACTTTCCATTTCTTTCCCGGACCATCCTAACCATCCCAAACTGTCCCAGCCATTCCCACCGCACTTAGCATCCCGAACTCGTCACACCCGTGCAACTCAGCTCTCGAGTCTTGATATTCCTACCCTCGGCCGCCCCCCTCCCCCCCTACCTGGGACCTGTTGTTTCACCATGTCGACCATCACCGAGATCACAACGACCGCGCAGTGGGAGGAGACGTTGGGCGCACTCCCTCCCACCACTCTCCTCGTCGTGTCGTTCCATGCTCCCTGGGCTGCGCCATGCGCCCAGATGGCTACGGTGCTCTCGACTCTGGCCTCAGAATATCCCGTCACAGAGCCCTTGAGTACCAAATGGGTATCCATCAATGCCGAGGAACTGAGTGACATCAGCGAAACCTACGACGTCACCGCCGTTCCCTTCCTCTCTCTTATTCGCAATGGCCAGGTCGTCGAGACTGTCAGCGGCAGCAGCGCCGTCAAAGTCAGAAATGCCATCGAAACGCATGCTCGGAAGGATGGCCTCGATGCCGTCAATGGCACTGAGCAAACAAGTGCGTCCGCAAAGGCCGACGAGGCCGACGCTGATCCAGAGAAGCAGAAGGAGGAACTATACAAGCGCCTGGGTGATCTCGTCAAGGCGGCCCCAGTCATGCTGTTCATGAAAGGGACGCCCAGCTCCCCGCAATGCGGTTTCTCAAGACAGATGGTGGGAATCCTTCGAGAGAATTCGGTCAAATACGGCTTTTTCAATATCCTGGCCGATGACGAAGTCCGTCAGGGCTTGAAGGAGTTTGCCGACTGGCCAACTTATCCCCAACTGTGGATGGACGGTGAACTCGTTGGTGGACTGGACATCGTATGTCTACTCCTTTCCGCCGTCCGCCTTTCTTATCAAGCTTCGTCTACTTGTCAACACGACTGACTACTAACACTGATTCAGATCAAGGAAGAGCTAGGGAACAACGAAAACTTCTTCAAGCCGTATAGTGTGAGCGGAGCGACCGATGCAACTGCTTGAAGAGAGACGGAAGGAAATTCACCACATGCATAAATTCAAAATTCTCTTCTGGAAAATATATTAGTTTGCCGCAAACAAAGAAACGCAGTTCGAGTGACGCAGCTCATCTATATCTCTTCCTCTGCCACATCTGGATCCGAGGGTCAACAACTGGCGGCAATACGAGGAGCTCGCATCTGGAAATGACTGGGAAAGCATCTCGTCACGGTCCGAAAGAGGGTTTGATGGGATCTGACGACAACGGGCAGTTCAAGATGGGCACGAAATAGTTTTTTTCCTTTCTTTTTCTTTCGTGAGCGCTGTGACTTTTGCAACGGGGCTGTGTGAGCGACGTGAAGCCACGGACTATGGAGGTACAGGATACAGAGAATGGGTGGACTTGCTAGTATAGCAGTTCATCGCGGGCCACAAATGAAATCAGCCTTTCATGTTGTCAGTTTGTATCATGATTGATCATCCATGGTCGTCTTGGCTAGGGCGAAGTGAGTCGCCGCCAGCCCAACAATGCAGACCGATATACATAAAGCATTGGCCATTTTTGACGGCTGACAAAGGAACGCTGTCATCTGTCGTAACCGGCACTGGCCAGGCTACATTTCCACTCAGCCAGGTCATTTTTGCCCCCTTGCCATACTGTTTTGCAACGTCTTATGTGCGGCTGGCAGCCGTTGTGAGCCACCACGTCGTTGAATCTGCCGTTGTCAAAGCCGCATGCACCTGCATGGACACATGTTTATGTAAGCACTTGCGCCATGGCTGGCTGCCTTCGGGGCTAGCGGATTAAAATGGCAGGTGGCTGGGAGTCCGGGACAGAAGGAAAGAGAGACCCTGGGGTCTGGGACGTCCCCACTCGACTTCCAAGCTGTTAGGTGGTACATATCGCCACATTGTACTTGATGCCCTTTGATGTGCGGATTTTGGAGTACGCTTTCAACTTCCAAGGCATATGTATGTTGATGTACAATATCGCCATGCGGGCGTTTTGTCATGCATGTTGCTCCCGATGACAAACTCCACTCTCTCGACCTTGCCCATTATTTTCTTCTGCTGCTGCATACAAAGTACCTACTTGGTACCTACCTACTCTGGCACATGCGAGCTCAAAGTGTGAGCTCAAAGTGACTTCCGCCTGATCCCAAGGTCCGTCCGTCTTGCTCAACATCATCCCCTCCGGGGCCCTCGTCTTGGTGAAGCTGACTGGTTGTACGTCAGTGCACAAGTGACATGACTCTTTACACGCATTGTCAGTCCGTTGCTTTACCTTGTGCAGCAATCTGCAAGCAAGCTCTGTTCCTCCGTCTGTCGATTCCCGTCACCTCTCCTCTCCATTGATTGGGCCACCGCTTATCCCGCCTCAGTCTTCAAGTGCTTGCTGCCTCATCCGGGTCTATCTTTCTCGCCTGCTTTTTCAGACATTTTTCTTTGATCACCTTGCGGTTGCTTGCCTTCTCCCTTCAGTCGCAACTCTCTGCGGCAAGCTTGAAACGATTACCATCGCCAGGGTCCTCTCGAGTACTTTGACTCATACAGGAGTCGCAACACTTTCGTGGAAGCACCCACACGCACTGCTCAACGCTGCCACGGCACTGACGACAAGATTGACGGATAGTTCCTACGTTAACGATCACGCGAGCTTCTTTGCAGCTCAGACCGCACAGCGTGCTCCATTATTTTATGATATGCGCATATATTGCTGGTGGCTTCCGAGTCCGCCTGAAAAGACTACGAATACACAGGTCTATTTACTGGGGCGACTGATCAACCGTGTCTAGCCACATGGTTTTTCCCAGACCATCGATACCCGTTGTATACTTTCGCTTGCTTCCCACGAGGAAACAAGTTTTGAGATTCGTTGGCGTGCAGCAACCAAAGCAGTGACGACTCAGACGAACTGAGACGAACGGAGACAAGGAAGACGAACTAAGACGAAACGGCGGCTTTTGCGCCGTTCTCGAGTCTGAACTGTCATCATGACCCCGACTCCTCCTTCAAACAATTCCTCTGCCGGTGGCGGAGGACAATCTCCAGAGGAGCAATTCCGTGTTGTTCGTAAGCGCAACCGAGTGCCTTTGAGCTGCCATCCATGCAGGACAAGGAAGTAAGTGCAATATAAGTTTGGTATGAATAAAAATGAAAAGAGAAGAAGAAGAAAGAAAGAAAAACAAGCTTGGCTGACAATCTGATGTAGGCTGTAAGTTTTGTGCGTCACGAATTTCACCAACTTTAACGATGTCGCAAAAGTATTAAATTTGTTTTGGTAGAAAATGCGATCGAAAACACCCGTGTAGTAATTGCACCAGGCGCGAGGGCATAGGCACGAGCACTTGCTCCTATGCGGCTTCAGCTTCTCGGAAACAGCGTCAAAGTCAAAGCGAAGCCAGCCCCGACGACATGCAACTCAGAATAGACCGGCTTGAAGGACTGGTGCTGTCTTTGATGCACAATGGCCCAAACGCTGATGCAGGCCCTCCTCGGAATAGCGTGTCGACTTCGCAATCGACGGCGGATGGCGGCTCCTCGGCAGCTCAGCAGCCCCGTGGAGAAGAGGCAGTCATGGTTGATGATGACGAGAGCGATGTGGATGATCACCTTGCCAAATCGATTGGCTATCTGAAAGTTGATGCCGATAAGGGCAAGTCGATGTACATTGGTCAGCAACATTGGCATTTGATGCTGGCTGACATTGCCGAGGTCAAGAACTATTTTATGAGCCACAAGAAAGAGTTTGAAACAAGTTACGAAAAAGTGCGGTTGTCGAAGCCTGCCACGGCGCGGGAGGGTCCGACGCTGCTGCTGGGAGCACCGCCTGCCTCCGAGATGGAGCTCAGATCGGCATTGCCGCACAAATCTTGCGTTCTCGTCCTGTGCAGTCGATATTTGCACTCGATGGATCATGCAGTCTGTATGATTCATTGTCCGACGTTTTTGCAACAGCTTCGCGACCACTGGCAGGACCCGTCGAAAACGCCCATCATGTGGTTGGGTTTGCTGTACGCAGTGCTCTGCCTTGCCATGCTGAGCTACCACAAGGTCGGGGATGAGCCTCCCGAATGGCAAGGCCGAACGTTGGATATGGCGGCAGAGTACCGACTGCGCACCGTTCAGTGCCTGATGAAGGCCGACTACACCAAGCCCGTGGAATACACAGTGGAAACTATGCTGCTCTACATTTTCGGCGAATACTCGTCGAGGTGGGATGCCGACCTGGGACTGTGGATGATTGTTTCCCTGACCGTTCGAATAGCTTTCCGCATGGGCTATCACAGAGATGCGAAATGGTTTCCATCACTGACACCATTCCAAGCGGTATGTACTATATACGATGAGAGCTTTTAAGAGAAGACCTGACGGCGCATCCCTTCCCCCCTTCATTGCATATCAACCACGTACGTGTACGTATGTATGCCATTTGAATTTGAATAGGGTCTGACTTAACTTTTTTTTTTTTCCCGCGCAGGAAATGAGACGACGTACGTGGTCTCTGGTTAGAATTGTTGATGTTATATTTTCTCACCAATTGTCACTGCCGAACATGGTCTATGACCATGACTGTGATACTCAGCTTCCAAATAACATTTACGATGATGAACTCAATCGCGACATCAAGGAGTTGCCGCCCGCGCGGCCTGTGACGGAAGCTACTCCGGTTTCGTACATGATTGCCAAGGCGCGTCTTTGTATCGAACTGGGCAACATACTTCAAGCAATGAACCGGGTGGACAAAGGGGTGTCATATGATGAAATCATTCGCTTCGATGCCAAGGTTCGACAGATTATGCAGGAGCTGCCACCTCATCTTAAGCTTGGCTCTCTGGAAGCGCGGTCCGGGGTCTCCATCACGCTCATCATAGCCAGATTCAACATTGATACTCTCGCACAAAAGATCCTGTGTCTCTTGCATCGAAAATACTTGTGCAGAGCGCGACAGAATCCCAGATATGCTTACTCGAGAAAAAGTGCAATTGAGGCGTCCCTTCAGGCAATGGAACACTTGCAGACTCTTCATCGTGAGTCTCAGAGTGGTGGTCCCCTGCGCACTGTAAGCTGGTACGTGAAGTCGATCGCGACAAAGGAATTCATTCTTCCAGCCATGCTCATTGTGCTGGATCTTCACTACGATGATTTGGCGAGTCAGGCCGGGATACCTGAGGAGTCGGAGGGGGGTTTTCGCTGGACGCCCGAGCAGCGCGCCAGAATGATAGAGACTCTTGAAAGCGCAGCCAACATCTGGAAGAGTCTCGCCGGAGGGTCAGTAGAGGCATACAAGGGTGCCAAAACAATGGAAATTATGCTTCAAAAGCTCAAAGAACCAGCAGAGGAAAAGACGAGGACAGAAGGCGGCTCCGCAACGTCTCTACCCCAACTCGAGGTTCTCTCGTCTGTTCCAAACAGCACAGCAGCAGCAGAAGCAGCAGCATTAGATTCGACCATGCCAGCCTCAATACCAGGCACCATGCCGGCAGATGGGCCATTGCCCGATTTCGGCGCCGGCGGCGATCTAGACTCGTTTCTCAATACCAACAGCAGCGCGTTCATGGGAATGGATTTCAGCCTTCCCGCTTCGACGCTCAATGATTCCTACCTTGATGGTAGATTGAACACGATTGGATCACAATTATCAGAGTCCATGTTCACGGACCTCGGTGGTGAATCTGCTTCTAGGCCTGATTTGTTCAACAACTTTGACTGGGTACGTGTCATTCTGACGAAGCAAGATTTCTCTGTTTCTCTTCCTGTCTCCCCTTTTTATTTATTTTTTCTCTTTTCCTCTTTTCCCCTTTACCACTTTTCTCTTTTCTCGCTCCATGTACAGTATGTCACCAATGCTGACGGAACAACAGGGAGCGTTTGAAAATTATGCACAAATGGCCAATTGGGGCGCAGACCAAAGTTTTCAAATCTACGGAGGGGGCGCTACGGCCGACCAGGGAAATAGGATGAATACACAATAGCGCCTGTTTTTCTTGTCTTTTCTTGTCTTGTCTTTTCTTTTTCTTTTACTGTTGAGAATAAGAAAAAGGAACTTGTATACATCATATATCTTTGCTTGAGTTTTATGACCCATCTGGCGTCAAAACGCGCATGTCGACGTATCGAACGTTGTATAGCTTGGCCACAGCGCTGGAGCAGAAAACTATGTACATGGGAGAAACCTCAACTACAATGTGAACATGATAACCATATACGGACCTCGCACAATAACGACGGGTTGCTGTTGTGATGTAGAAGTATATACATATATATTAGACTGATAGCGTAGTAAGTAGTAAAATCGGGTCCAGCTGTACGACGACAAAGGGGAACTAGTGAAGGATGTGCGTGTTGTGCTTCGCGGTCAGTGCAGGAGCAGCAGCATGACATTATCGATTTGTTTACGCAGCGAGCAGAGTGAAGAATAAGTTCACTTGCGTCCAAGATGAATAAAAAAAGCCATCTACATATAAGAATAAGAGGAAGATGGGGAAAAGGAAAGAAGAAATAGCGATATATATTCAAGAATAAGAAAGGCAGGGAAAAAAAGATAAAAAAAAGTTATACATAAATAAGAAGGAGAATAGTACGAAAAGGATAGAAAAAAGATATATATGAGAATCAGAACGGTAGGGGAAAGAATAAGGTATATATGTATAAGGGTAAAGAATATGAATAGAGGGGAAAGATAGTATATATATGTATGTATGTATATATGTATATATGTATATATGTATGTATAGGACTAAGAGAGAGGTAGGAAAAATAGAAGAAAAAAAAGGCTTCATATATATAAGAATAAGAGAAGGCACGAAAAGAAGGACGAGCAGAAAGCTCTATATATAAGAATAAGAAAGGCAGGAAAAGAAAGAAACAGTCTTACATGCACAAGAAAAAGAAGAAACAGTACACAACATGTTCTCCCCAAGGCATCCCTTTCCCCTTTTGAAAAAAGCCCTACTGAACACACCTGGGGACGAATCGTCAAGGGGTGTGGTACGTGGGAGTGACGAGGGACGAGGGACGAGGGACGAGTAGGGGGTGTTATTGCTACATAGGGACCTATCTTGAACCGAGAAGAATGGAGAATGGAGAATGATGGATGAAGATGAAGAGAGAAGAGAGAAGAGAGAAGTTCAAAAAAGAATAGAGAAGAGAGAAAAGAAGGAGCAAAAAGAACGAAAGACGAAGGGAAGAGGAAAAGCGAAGTCATGAATGAGTTGACCTGTTGGCCGTCCTGTCCTCCCGCGAAGTGAGTGGTGTATCAGAAAAAAAGGGCACGCAAAAAAAAAAAAAGACAACCAAAAAAGAAGAAAAGAAGAAAAAAGTATACAATAGCAAGCCGTTCTGCCTTTGCTAAACGAGATGTTGACGGCCTCATATCTCCTATTTCGCGAACTACACAGTTCATTAGCCGCCCGTACTTCCGACCACAAACCGTACTTCCATCCATGAACCCCCCTTCCATTCTTTCCTTTTCTTTTTTCGCCTTTTATTTTCTATGCTCTACTTCATGGGGAGCATGTAGCAAAAAAAGGAATATGAAAAAAAAAAAAGAGAGAGAAAGCGAGAGACAAAAGGGGGGGCAAAAACGGAGCAAAAAAGGCCAAAAAAATTACATACACCAACACCCTGCCCCAAGTTGACTCCGTCATCATGTGACGCCCTTTCCTATTCTTGCCATCTTTTTTCTTCTTTTCTTATCTCTTCCATTCCTCCAAGAAATGACCAAAAAAAAAAGATGCAACGGTGCAGGATTCTTAAACCCCAACTAGAAAAAAATGAATAAAGACCACCTCCCATTAAGAATCCACGCCCGTCTTTTTTGTTTATAATACTTCGCCAATGATTTTGGCGGCTTCTCTGTACGTTTTAAGG
Source organism: Claviceps lovelessii (assembly GCA_018360185.1). NCBI lineage: Eukaryota > Fungi > Ascomycota > Sordariomycetes > Hypocreales > Clavicipitaceae > Claviceps > Claviceps lovelessii. The sequence continues at coordinate 12,949 of SRPU01000162.1, forward strand.
AGATTCTCGCACTTCTCACGCTCCTTCTTTACAGCGTCATCTTCGTACAATAATTCTTCAAACAAGTCTTCTTTATACAGCTCGCTAACGAGACGGTTCTGCACCACATCCTTGGAGTGATTGACAAGAAGGTGCATAATGGCTTTAGGAACTTGATCGGCGATGGATTCTCGAACAATGTTGAAGTAGGAGGAAATCAGTGCTCGAATGAGCTCCGTCTCCATTGCTTCACGATCGGTCATGGCGGGCTCGTTTGACTCTCCCTGGAGCAAAGAAAATTTTTGTTAGAAAGGGGATAGGTGAGGGAGGGAATCAGCTTGAACCCCTCTGAATAACTTACAAGATGTGATGCTAGTCCATAATTTCGTGACGTGGGATCGTAGTCGTCTACTTGAGTTGGTGCCGGACTTTGCATCCTCTCCTCTCGTCGAATGGACTGTGATATACTCGGCTCGGAAGACTGGCTGACATGTCTAGGGGCATTTGCCAGCGGCCTTCCGGGGAGGGCATTGTGTGCCATGCCATCTTTGCCAAAGAAGTAGTTCAGGAACGTATCCCGAGCGTTGCCGAGGCCCTGGCCCTGGCTCTGGCCATGACCGTTTAGGGGGGAAGGCGAGTGTGGCCGGATGCCGTTGACGGCTGCGGCCAGACTTCCGTGGGCGCTTTCGTGGATAGCTGGCGACGAGCTGCGACCCGGCTTTGAACTATGCTTGCGACTCTTCTCCTTGTCCGGGACAGGACCGTCTTCACCATCCTCAGTCGGGTCGGCGGCGCCATTGGGTCCTAGCTCCTTGAGACGACGCTTCTCGCGACGCTCACGTTCCTCTTGAATCAAGCGCTTTCGCTCGCGCTCCTGCTTGGCGCTGACGACATTGCTCATCGCGGCGGCGGCCCCAAGGAAGTTGGGATGATTTGTGTTGATGTACGCGCGTTGAATGGATATGAGAGACTCCACGTACGAGGAAGCAGGTCCGAGGCGCTCACGAAGCAGGTCCGACACCGTCTCGATAAGCTTGGCCTGTAGTCTCGGGTAGCGAGAGAGCTCGGTCGATCCACACGTGTGACAGATCTTGATGAGCTCCTCGTACACTAGTTCCACACAACGGTGACTGGGAATTTCCAAGAGCTTGATCTGAGGCTTGACCAACAGATCAAAAGCCATTTCCGGGACAAATAGACTGGGTCGTGGACCAGTCGAGTTTCGGATTGCCGTACGTATGTCGAGAGCAGAGAGGTTTGAGGTAGGATCAATGGTCTCAAGCGAGCTGCCAAAGACGGAGTTGAAGATGTAGTATATGCGGGCGCCACCGCACAGTTCCTTGGTCGAGATTTCAGATGAAGTACCGTCGATGGAGGCAATAAAAGAGGTCGCAAAGCGAGTCATTTGCTGCAGAATGAGAGAACCTCTGTGCTCCTTGCCGCTGAAATGTATGTCGCCGTAGCTCGCGAGCTCCTGCTGAGTCTGGCCCATAAGCGTGTTCAGACGAGCTTTGATGTCGGGCAGGCGTTCTCGAATATGTGACATGAGCGTGGTGTTTAGTGTTTTGGCTAGAAAGTGAGTGCCGCACCGGGTCGATATGTTGCGATAGGCGGGATGGTGCTTGAAAAAGTCCATCTCTGCTTGGAGAGCCTCTTCCATGGGCTTGTTGCCCTGAATATCCTGCTGCGATCGATTGACGACGCCGATGAAGCCGAGCTTCAGCGGATATACACGGCCGGATAAGATGTCGAGCGCATTTGTGCCATGATCCATGAGATCCAACTTGGTGAGAACACCAATGGTTCTTCGACCCAGGGCGTCGACATGTCGGGCAAGCTTTAGGGCTTCCGAGTTGACAATGTCGACATTGGCAGGAGAAACAGCCAGAATCAGACTGTTTGGCTTGGCGATGTATTCAGAAATGAGGGTTCTCGTCTGCTTCTCGATATCGGTGGGCTGATCTCCAATGGGGACCTAGATTTCAGGGGAAAAAAAAACCAGGATTAGCCTTTTCCTTCACTCTTTGTTCCATGATATGCAAAGACATTTTAGTTCTTGGGAATTACAAAAAAGTAGTTTGTGTGGATTGACCTACTTTGGTCAGGCCAGGCAAATCAACCAAGGTCAAGTTGAGGACGTGAGGAGAATAAATCTTGAGGTTAATGGGTTGCCTGTTGATGCCCTTGTTGCTACCAGCGACTCGAGCCGTCTCATTCTCAATTTCTCGCTTGACATCGGAGAAATCGGTGAAGCGACGGTTTGGGATATGGTGGAACTCGGCCCATTCAGATCGACGGGCGGCAGCGGGGGACCTGTAGGGATCAAGAGCTGGATCAGGAGCATCATCATCCTCTGGAACATTGATGAGCTGAAGAATCAAAGGCCGACGAGTGACGATGCCGCTTCCTCGAGGAAGAAAGTCCCGGCCGACTATGTTTTCAAGGACAGACGATTTACCGGCCGATTGCGAACCGACAACGACCTGTTGGGGGCGGGTGGAAACAGAAAAGAAGCATTAGTATGGTGAGGTTTATCTTGGCCAAGGCGGAGGATCCGGACCTGGTGGGTTTTCATACAATCTGTGGGAGATCCAGAGAATCGCTGCCGATGGTGTTGAAGACCAAATCTTGCAGCTTGTTGACGGTGGTCAGCAAATCCTCGCCCAGTGCAGCCATGGCGGCGATGGTATGGGCAGTCAAGACTGCGGCAAGTGGTAGGCAGACAGCAGACTGATCAGTGTGTCTTAAGGCAACCGGCAAAGCATCAATAGAAGAGAAAAGCTTTTGCGAACAAATGGCCGCAGGCCAGCGAGGGGATTGCGCTGTCACGATGAATTTGCTCGTCCCGAAGGCCTCAGAAAGTCAGGACTCAGGATCAGGGAAGCGAGCGCAAATGCAGCGCGGCGTGGTGGGACACATGCGCGGCTGGACGGGCGTCAATAGCTTCGGGTGTGGGTCCGTTCGGCTGCACGCTGTGGCGCGGCTCTGGGCTGAGCTGGGCCGATGCAGCTGGTGCAGCTGGTGCAGCTGGTGTGGCGCGTGCCCCCCCCGCCACACTTTGGGAAGGACACGAGGCTGCCGGATCGGATGACGGGTCGCCCCTCGAGTTGCTCGTTGTCGATTGCCAATTTCTCGGAAAATTGTTCTTGGATGCAACAACGGGACAGTGAGCATCTGTGTCCATCCCAGCACATCAAATCGGACATTGTCTGTTGTGACCATGAGCACTTTCGGTAGCCCTGGGAAGCTGCCATCTACGAGACCGAACCCGTAAGTTACCCGACGCCTGCAGGACTGGGGGCCACGATCCGACCAGCATCTTTCTTGGAGGCGCAGAAGGAAGACCAGGAACAAACTATGCAGAATCTGACAGGCTGAGCTCCATCAGGCCACAACGAGGGAGCTTTCCGTTGGACCACGACGGTAGGTGACCTTTTGCCTCGTCTTTTGTCATCAACCATCAAGAAAAGCAGAGCAGAGCAGAGCAGAGCAGAGCAGAGCAGAGCAGAGCAGAGCAGAGCAGAGCAAAGCAAAGCAACTTGTCAAAATGCATCAGAACTGTATTGACGAGACATGATCAGGCGAGTGCAAGCATGTCATGAACAACTACCTGGCCTGTATGAAAAAGGTTCGTGGTCTCAATGACGACGAGTGCAGGAATCTCGCCAAGACCTATCTGTCGTGCAGAATGGATCGGTAAGTCTAAACTGAAAAAAAAAAAAAAAAAAAAAAAAAAAAAAAAAAAAAAAAAAAAAAAAAAAAACCTTACAACTCGGACCGAATGCAAAAAGAGACTCTAGAACTGACACCAGCACTTGTGGCTGTCTCTCGCCAGAAACTTGATGGCCAGGGACGACTTCAAGAACCTGGGATTTGCGGGACCAACAGACCCGACAGGACCAACCGACTCAGACAGTCTTCAGCAGACGGTTCCCCGGCAACAAACGAAGCCGCAGCCAGAGCCAGAGAAGGGCGAAAAGGGAGAGCTGCGATGGTGAGCGAGGCAATGAATAGATTTATCTTTGCGGGCATCGGCGGCTGCCATGCCGACAGAACGTCGAACCAATCCTCATATATGATGTGCTCATACATGGCCGCTTCTGCTTCCACTCTGTACTTTGTATTCTGTAGATTGCCGCACCAGCATTGTCAACATGGGCCATGGCAGCTCGTTGACCCTTGACCTTGACTCCCTTGCTTGGGCACACGAGCTGGCGACCGGCCCGCGCCCTGTCATTGGTCACCTGCTGGCTGCTGGGCGATCCAAGCCGACGCGTTGCCCCGTCAACCGCAGCCGTTCAGCATGTGCCGGCCGTACCGTCTCTCGCGTAAATACCCAAGTACCTTGGTAGGTCGGTACTAGGCAGCAGGTAGGCAGGCAGGCAAGTATGCAAAAGCGAAAAGCATATTATGTACGTTATCTGTCTGTGTACTCATGCAATACAACAAGGCAGGCGGCTCACGCCCGGGAGCACCCAGTACATTCCCCAACGACTCGTCGTGGTCAAAAGTCAACAACTCTGCCCATGTTCCATGTTCCACTTCCGGCTTCCATCTTGCATCAGCTCTTTCTTTTCTTCTCCAACCTCGACTGTCCAACCCCGACTGTCCAACATTGACTCTCCGACATCGAATCTCCAACCCTGCGACTCTCTCTTGCCGCGGCTCTTTGACTCTTTGATCTCTCAATAACCCGTCCCGCTTTGATACTCCTTCCGTCTGCTATTTACCTTTGACCATTCTCCACCATGGCCAGCCGGACCAAAACGCGGAAGGTGACTCCGCCGTCACCGACCTACATGTCCAACAGTCAAGTCGGTACGTACAACCTAAGTATGCTAGGTCCCAGTCGGCCGAGGAGCTTCTTTGCAAGGCCTTTCTTCTGACGTACACTTTGTGCAACCTCTGCGCACATTTTTGCATCTTTCCCAGCAAGCTATCTCTCTGATCTACGCTCCAACCGTACCGCGCGACCTGGTGGTGCTCGTCCTCTCCCGCCAAGCACTGTCCGTTCTGCCTTGGTTTCGGGAGCGCCATGCCTTGGCCAAAATCAGTCCGTTCCCCCGTCCGCCAGCCAGTCCATCCAGAAGCGGACGTCACAGGCTTCAAGCACCGGTTCTGCTAGCTTGTCTTCCCGCCATTCCACGGTCAGCATGCGAGGCCGTGACTACTATCCAAGCACGCCGTCCCAGCCGTTGAAACCATCCGAGGTTGTCCCCACCGCGACCTACATGGAACGAGGCCAGAGATGGATGGAAAAGGAGGAGGCCTCGTCGCTGCGCGATGCCATGGAGGAAATGGATATACGTAACGGCTCTCGCAATGTCGCTGATGAAGAAGAGTCAAGGATCTATAATGCTGCTCTCGACGAAGCGGCCGAGCTGGTTTGGCAACACGAGCATGGTGTTAAGCCACCAAAGCCGGACGGGCCGTACCGCTACCGACCACATCTTAGAAGGAATAGTTATGCGCACGCCCGAACCGCCAGCGTTGAGACGTATGAAGAAGCCGTGGCTCACAGCGCATCGCACCGGGGAGACACTTCCAGCCGGTCTGCTGCCTCGGAGAGTTCAGATGATGGCTGCGCAGGCAAAGGGCCATCTGCACATTCCGCTCGGACAGACACGACATGCGACAGGAAGCCAAGATCATCATGTGAGAGCGTCGAGAAGCGGCCTCCCAGCCAACGGCGCAGTAGTTTGAAGAGAAACATTGGCGGACAAGTCCAACGTCCCTTTTCGGGCGATCAGATCTGGGAGGAACCTGAGGCTGCAGCGACAGCGACAGCGACAGCAACCACGGCCGCTTCGGCCGGTGGCCGGGCCTCACCGGACAAGTTGAACAGCAGGCCTCGAAACCCCTTTAACAGAAGACGGGCGGCCGGTCAGCCCCTTGATTCAATGCCGGACGTCAAGCCCATGAATCGTGTCGAAATCTATCGAAACCCCCCTACGCAGTCGCGCAATCCACTCTACACAACCAATTCCGGCTGCTCAAGGACTGAGGAAGAGCCCGAGACGGAGCGCAAGAATGGGGTCGAGATACGAAGTGACGACATCCGGGCCGCTACAAGCAGGAAATTAAAAGATCGCAGCATCAAGCTGCCGGAACCGACCGCCGTCAGTGACAGCCCGGGACGGCCGATTGTAAGCTTTGATCGTCACTGGAAAGCGCCCGAGGAGACGACTGATGACAATCCAGACCGGTCTTCAAAAACTATGGCTATGCCTCGTATCTGTATTGCGGAGGTTGATGACCCGTCGCCGCGGCCGGAAGTGATGTCGTCGAGGGGTGGTGTTCCATCCATATCCATCACCGGAGGCGATGATGACGCACGGGAGGATATTCCTGCAATCAAGGTGCCCACAATTTCTGTCAACAATGAATCGCTCGGCAAGTCTGCTCCCGCAGTCGCTGCTGCGAAAAGGGCGGTGGACTCGACGTCTTTGGAGGATAGGACAACGAGAGACACAACATCGGGAAGCTCACGGCCTCTGCCCACGCCGTCGACCTCGTCGTCGAGAAACGTGCCTGGTACCACTGGTAGGGCCCAGCTGCCGCGAGGCCATTGGTCACCTGCTCCTGGCAGCGTTGGGCGGCCCAAACCAACCTGCCACGAGTGCGGCTTCCCCATCGAAAGCAGGTTCGTGGCCCTGGCCGGCACCCAGGAGCGCTTCCATCCGCAGTGCTTCAGCTGCTACTGCTGCGGAACCAGCCTGGAGGCCATGGAAATCAGTCCCGAGCCCGACCTGATGCGAAAAGCACGCCTCGAGCGAATCCGACGTCGAGCGGCCGGCGAAGCGCTCGACGAGGTGCCCGGCATGACGGCGGCCGAGGATGGCGACGACAGGCTTCGATTCTACTGCCACCTCGACTGGCACGAGCTCTTTGCGCCGCGCTGCAAGCATTGCAAGACACCCATCATTGGTGAGCACGTTGTTGCTCTGGGAGATCACTGGCACTACGGGCACTTCTTTTGTGCCGAATGTGGTGATCCCTTTGAACACGGCATGACTCACATCGAGAAGGACGGCTATGCGTGGTGTATCAAGTGTCAGACTAAGCGGACCGAGAGGAGGGCACCCAAGTGCAAGATGTGCAAGACGGCCGTCATTGGGCAGTACATCCGAGCTCTGGGAGGTGAGTGGCACGAGCATTGCTTCCGCTGCGCAGATTGTGATGGGGGATTCGACGATGGCCAGATGTTTACCAAGGAGGTCAACGGAGTCATGGTGGTGCTCTGCACGGATTGTCGTACGCGGGATCTCAAACAATAGTTGTATGTGTAGGTGTTTTTTTTTTTTTTTCCCTTTGTCCGAATGGTGGCAAGCTAGTATGCATGACGGGGTGTTTTTCTGCTTTTCTCACTTTTTGGCGTGCATGATGCGAAGCGGAATGCTTATTGATTTGGATGCGTGTACTTTTGAGCATTATTGGTTTTTTTCTTCTTTGATTTTTTTTTTCCTGCTACACGTAATGGATTTGGTAATGGATGACGGGCTTTTGCGTCAAGATGATTGGAATTCAAAACTGGAACCAGAGTTGGAACCAGAAGGAATCAGGATGGTAACCTGAAGGAACCAGGATGAAATCTGAATTGAAACCTAAACCCGGAATTGGCACTCAAAGCTTGGGGCTGGCAATAATGGGCGTTTTGTGCAATGTGTTGCGTGTGCTGTTGCGTGCTGTTGCTATGTGAAGTTGTGAATATTGAGGAATGAGGGATTTTGTGATTGAGTTGTTTGTTATATAGGAATAGGTGTTTTATTAATTGTAAGGGTTTTTTTTGTTACAAGAATGGACTATTTCATTAATCATGAGGGCGTGTCTATAAGAAGAGCTGTTTTATTGATCATGGAGGCTTTTTTGATCAATGGGAATAGACTATTCTATTCATTTCAAGGGCTTTTGTCATGTTGAAATGGACCATCTTTTCGTTCTAAAATTCTTTAGGAGATAGTGACAACGCGGGCTTTGCAGATTTGTTGTCTTGCAAAAGGCCGTTTTATTCATCCTGCGTGGCAGTTATTATACAAAGACAGACCATCTTTTTATTCTAGAGTCCTGTGATGCAATAGTAATAATATAGCTTGTATAAATGTATCATTTACATAATTAGCAGTTGTATGAATTCCTATAGAGGCTTCTTGATATATAAAGAATATTAGAATATTCTATATAAGAGTAATAATACGACTTTGTAAATTATTATCTAAATAGGCAGATTTATTAATCCCACAGCTTTATGGTATAGGAAAGACTAGTTATTATATCCACGTTCCTTGTGTTATGTACCTCATACAATGGTCCAAACAGCCTTATCGAGAACCGTGTTCTTGTCGCAGAACTTGTTATAAATTACGGTAGCTTCTTGTCTCGAACTCCTTGTGGAAATAGATCATGTTTCTTTGTTATGCAAGCTTTGATTTGGTGGGAGATGGAGGGAGTCTACGATTAAGGGATTGTATATATGGGTAAAAAAAAGAAATAAATAAATAAATAAATAAAGAGAGAGAGAGAGAGAAAAAACTGCATCATTGAATTCATCTGTATTGAAACCAACCCCCCATGTACTCTCAAGGGACTACCGTCTTATGTGAGCAAAGCCCGTTTCCATTTCCATGGCTGGTGAGATGCATGGCCTCACGTCTTCCCTTTTCACCTTTTCACCTGTCTCCCTCTACGTCTTGTTCTGCAAACGGATTGGACCTGTATAGCTTTCCGAGCCAGTGTGTGCGTGTGTATGTGTGCGTCTGTGAAGAGTGTGGGTACGTATGCGTGCGTGCGTGCGTTGGTTGTGTTGTTTGTGTGTATATTCGTGTAGGTAGGTTTCCTAGCGACGCGGTCCTGCTAATCCAAGCATCCATGCCATGAAGCTGTTTCTGATACATATCCTGGTTGCGGGTCGTCTAGTTGCCGCCGTTGATGCCGCCGCCGACTTGCTCCTGGTGCACCTCGAGGGTGTCACCGTCTGCCATTTCGAGCTAGCGAGTATGAATGGGAAAGAACCCGTCACGTCAGTACATGTTGTTCTCAGAGGCTTGGTAGATGCAGCTAAGCTGGGCCATGAGGCTTTTTTTTTTTTTTGCCTTTTTTTTAAGAAATGGAAAAGACAGAAAGAAAGAAGAAAGAAAGAAGAAAGAAAGAAAGAAAAAAGAAAGAAAAAAGAAGAAAAGAAAAGAAAGAAAAAAAGAGACGCCGATAAAAAAGACTGCACGTCCAACGGAAAACATACCGCATCTGGCGTATCGCTGGGCTGCACGCGCGAACCGTCAAACAAGAAGCGCACCGAGGTGATGGATTTGCCCTGGCGTTCGCAAAACGCATTCATCAGCTTCTCGAGCTTGGTGCTGCGCTTGATCTTGAAGAAGACCTCGTTGTTGTTGTCGGTGACCTTGATGTTGAGGTGTTCTGGACTCGCGGGCGCGTCGTTACGCTCCTGCGATGCGCGGGGTTCTTCGTTAGCCATATCGCGGGATGGGAGGTTTTTCTTTCTTCTTTTAAAGAGAAGACGGAAGGGAAGAAATCAGCTGCGAAGGCTTTGTTCCTTTTCTCTTTGCTGGTTCTTGGTAAGTTTTCTTGTTCTTGTTCTTTTTTTTGGCTTTGCGCGGTATTAGGTAGGTGGGTATGTGGTTCAGCTTTTTCTTTCTTTCTTCCTTTGTGTCTTTGTTTCTTTCTTCTTCTCTTCTCTTCTTCTTTTTTATTAAAAGAAAAATCGAATGTCCTTTGTGCTTATGCTTGGCGTTTGTTATTCCTTCCCGGTGTGCTGGTTGGCGCGTGTTGGGTGAAGGAGAGGAGAGAAAAAGAACGGAGGAACAAAGGAAGATGCGGACGTGAACGGTCCAAGGTTGTTGGTGGTTTTCGCTCGGCAAAGAAGTTGGGAACGTTTTGGGCTTGACTCGACAATCGGCACGGTCCAGTCTGGTGGTTCTCTGGTATGGCTGGCCGGACCGGCGGGCACTTGCCAGTGCTGTTTTTAGTGGCGGCCGACCAGGCTGTCTGTGGCCTCTGCACTGTGTTGTCTGCTGGGTCTGCGGCGTCAGATGGATCAGATTGGACGGCCGGCGCGAGGCCCGGAGCCTATTTGCCCGTTGCGGGGCGTGTGTGGCGTTGGGCGTGTGTGGGCGTGTGTTGAGCGTGTGGGCGTGTGGGCGTGTGGGCGTGTTGTAGGCGTGTGTATGCCAGCTGCGCGGCGGGTCGGTGCAATTGCGACGACTGCCCAGCAGTTGGGAGTGCCTGGCACGCTCCCTGAGCAGTTCAACGCAGGCAGCATAGTACATGAATGAACTTGTTTGATGACATCAACCGCCAAGGCCCAGCATCGCGGGCACTTTTTTCTCTTTCAATCTTCTTTCTTCCCCCCCTTTGTTCTGCCACCCACCGGCTAGACAACCATGGTGAGTCCCCTCACGATTGATTCTGCGCCATCCATCACTCACCAAAGTCCCCGCGCAGGGCTCTCCAAAGAACGACGTGGATGCCAAACCGGCATGCCACCCACGTGCGGTGAGTTCGACATGAGGTCAGAAAAAGGTGATCCTGCACGGCTGACAGAAATCCTCTCTGCTTCTAGTGCGCCATTCAAGGTATCTGCTTTTTCATTTGTGCCAACAGCGACTCACACACACACACACACACACAGACTACGCGCAGGGCTTTGTAACTGACAAACCCCGCAAGATTGTCTGACCCGGAACAATTACAATGATGCCAAATGTCAAGACGTCGTCAGGGCACTATATGACTGCTGCGACGCCTTTTACCAAAAATACGGGGACGAGGCAACGACTCCAAGTTGTCCCAAACCAAATTTGCTACGCTTGAAGATGCAACAGATGAAAAATGGCCAATAGAGCATGCACTTTGGAGAGTCGCCAGGGTGTCAGCACTACAAACTCGGTCCAGGTGGAGTCGAGTCCTGGCGGCATCAGATTTTCTATCATCGCCGCAAGCTGCAAAGTATGGCGCAAAGAAAATGGGCATGTGACGCTCGTCGTAACTATGTCCGCCAGCATGAAAAAAAACTATGGCAACGTTTATGAGGAGCGCCAAGGACAATCTAGGCCATCATGAGTGCGCAAGAGATCCGTAGACCTAAACAAGCATGGAAAAGGTGCTGTTCCGAGACTCTATTATGAATGCCGATGACATTATGTAGAGAAGAAGGGGGGGAAGAAAAGAAGGGCGAAGCGGCTGGCGGGAGAAAAAAAATGTGCACTAATAGTCGGTGGATTGCTGGGCGGGCCGCGGGGCATATCGCTTTGATGCATATCGCAATATCGCACTATCGCAATATCGCAATATCGCACTCGCCAGATGCCGCAGGTACCTCATGCATTGCAGCTTTCTCAGTGTTGCAGGTACCTCGGGTACCTCTGCTACACGCGCCGTCGCGGTTATTCTCTGTCCCTGGCTCCCTGCACGTCGTCGCACTGGCGCTCAACTTTTTTCGGCCAAACGCTCGACCAACCGTTAACGTGAGCCAGGCTCGACCGTGACCGACTCCCGATTTCGAACAAGGGATAACCAAACACGAAAAATACAAACTATTCGCGCAAGGCCTTGCCGCGATCAGTAGCGGGCATCGGTTACGACTCGTTTCCGGCATTTATACATCTTCGACCAATACTGCCATTCTCTTTCCTAACCCCCGTCGATACGGTGGTTGGATCATGCCGATGCCAGCCTGAATAGCTGCTACACATCAAAGTGACCGACTTTTTTTCTTCTTCCGGGTCGAGAACGGCAGGCAAGGCAGCTCTCCTTCGCAGCTCCCGCACATTACACTACGCATCTTACTCTTCCCCCAAACCGCCGAGCTGCCTCCATCGTTTGATCCCGCGTTCCGTGCAGCAGGCCCTGTTTAGATTGTAGAATCGCAGGAAAGCATGACAGCCATCGACAGACAACAACAGCTGACGGAGAGTGTCGTCCCGGGGCCCGAGGTGGAGGAATTCGCTAATGCATTGGACAATTGCCTGGCGCGAGGGCTGAGTCTGCCGGAAAAGAGGGCCCGGATTCTTGACCTTCCTCGAAGATACCACGAGAATGCGATCCGGCGGCTGGCGCAAAA